>PYXC01000363.1:532500-552500 GCA_015244755.2 Tenualosa ilisha
TGGGGGGGTGGGTTGGGGATGGGGGGGGGTAACCAGAGAGGGATGCCCAGGCAGGGGACCGCCCCACCCCATCTGCCCCTGAGCGATGGAGACGTGCAGTTGGGTGTGTAGCCTTTCGCTTCAGTTGGCCCCATGTTGTGTAAGGGAAGGAGGCTGCTGTGAGTTTTCTCTGTTAGCTCTTCCAGGGAATGTTTTTTTTTTTTTTTTTTTTTTTTAATCCTCTTTGTTTTATTTTCACAGCACTGTACTGAATCTTGGAAGTCGCACACAGAAACACACACACACACACACACACACACACACACACACTCACTCATCAGTGCAGAACCAGACCATTTATTATGGACACCCTCATCAGTCACACTTTAAATCCTCTCACATGAAAATACAAGTACACACACACACTCACGCACACACACTTGCTCTCACACACACTTACTTGTTGGTCACACACTAGTGCTAGAAATCCCACAAGGCTCCTCCAGTCTCGAGGAGTGGCTGTGTCACACAGTAGCCCACATTCTCACTCAGTCTGGGCCTGTGCCTCGCCCTCATATCCAACCATACCCAACGCTATGCTTTTAACCACCCGTCCCTCTTGTTTTGTCTTTCCCAGAATGCCGTTTACAAGGGCGAGTACTCGGAGTCCCACCCAACTGTGCGCATGTTCTGGGAGGTGTTCCATGAGTTTCCACTGGAGAAGAAAAAGCAGTTCTTATGTAAGTGCAGTCCCACGCATGATCGGATCCCAGATTTATGACTCTCTTGCTCTAAAGTTACAGAATGGTGTCAGGAGTTCTGGGCAGAGGTCCCGCGCTTCGTTCGCAACATGCTACTTCTGACGCTTGTCAGTGATTATTGCAAATGTGCCCCTTTCACTGCTGCAGGGATGCTGAAATTGGACGTTTTGCAACCATTTTTCCTTTGGAGCATCAGGGGTTTGGCTTGAAGAATGGAAATTTATCAGTGAACTTCCGTGGACGTAAACATCATTCTTGCAGCTGTGTTCTGTTCCTTTCCATTGTCACCAAAAGTGTACTGTGTAGCTTAGCCTTATTTAAAGCTTACTCCTAGCTAAAGTCGTAGCCTTCTGTACAGAGCTCCGACACCACACTAACATTCAAGATACTGTATATCTGACCACGAGCAGATCAGTCATTCAGGTCCACAATTCACAGATTTTGGTGTCTGAGCCGGTGGAGTTCTCCTAGCCTTTCATGTTAAACACACTTAAGATGGATTAAAGGAGTCTCTGTGTTCTCTTATCTCTCTCCGTCCGCAGTGTTCCTGACGGGCAGCGACCGCATTCCCATTCACGGCATGGCCAGCCTGCACATCGTCATCCAGTCCACCTCGGCCGAGGAGCACTACCTGCCCGTGGCGCACACCTGCTACAACCTGCTGGACATGCCCTGCTACCGCACCAAAGAGACGCTGCGCCGCCGCCTCACGCAGGCCGTGGAGCAGTACGAGGGCTTCAGCCTGGTCTGACCGCCGTGGTCCCTTCCTCCCCTTCCCCAGACTCCCCGGAGGAGAGATTCCCGAGGTCGGCCTCTCGGCAGTCCAAAGGAGAAGGCCTGCTCCAGGTGGGGAAGGGCCTGAGCTTCTCAGCTACGGCACAAATGCTGCACTTTAACCAACGCCGTCAAGGGAGAAAGGGCCGCGCCATGGTGGGTGGGCCTGAAGGGTGGGGACCTGTGGATGATATAGACAGCGTTAGCAACAGCAGCCTTGGCTAAGCACCTGCAGAGAATACTGAGGAAAAGTGATTATTTTTGGTATTTTTTACGAGCTTTAATTTCCATATGGTTGAGTTGCAAATACTTATGAATACAACTGTTCTTTTATGTTTTATATAGGATCAAAAAATCACTTTATTTTTTTCTCCCTGTGGGTGTTTGTCATTGTAGACAAAGAAATAGGACCATATATTTAACAACCCGTTCCAGTCCTGACTCTTTATACACATGGTAAATAAAATGGAGGGTTTGGATTCTAACCTTGACGGTTTGTTTTATTTTTCGCAAATGTTCTTACCAGCTAATTTATTGAGCCTCATGATGTCATGTTTGTTTTCCTCCTGTTTCCTGTGGGTAACGGCAGTGTGCAGTAGTGCAGGGCGGTGGCTTGGCCTCTGCGGGTCGAGGCACTGATGACGCTGAAATTGCTGATGAATCGTTACAGCTGGGTCTCACAGAGCTAAATCCAGAATGCCCTCCCACTGTAACCCCTGACCTCAGGTCAGTGTTTCTTGGACATTGTGTCTGCCATTAGTGTAGCCAGCTGCTTGGGGATGAAGCACCACAGACAGCACAGATTGCACACGGTGATGATGCAGAGCAGTCCATTAGCCAATAGCGCCATGCTGGCGTTCTGAAGGGCCAAGACCCCACAGCGCAGGCTGCCGTTTTTAATCGTATTTGTTCTTCCTGTGTTTGGCAGAGCAGTTGTTCTGGCTGTCGAGGGGGAATTAGTGAGTTCACAATATCCCCTGTTTGCATTTAACAGCCTTTTTGCCTTCAGTACAGTGAGCCACTGGGAAACCTGCTTTGTGGTGATTTGGAGGGAAAGGAGCCTGTTGTCTTTAATTTTGTATTTTGTGATAAGTGTGCATGCAAGTGTTGTTGGGAGTGAAAGCTCAGCCTGCTCGTATGACGTTGTAAATGAAAACAAGTCCAAATTATTAAACTCCAAAATTGTATAAAGAAATGAATAGATGAATATAAATAGATATATAAATATATTTAAATGCACTTCCCCGACAGTTCTGACCACAGATAGTGGTAACTTTGGAATCAACACAGATGGCTTTTGAAGAGCATGAGTTGATGTTTGATATTAAGTTCGTCTTACACATGAAACTCCTCTTACGTCCTACAGGGCTCTCTTTGTGGTGTCGCTGACCCCCGGAGAGGAGCCACCAAAAGGAATGTATGCAGTAGCCACACAGGGAAAAACCGCAAGCCCTTGAGTTTGATTGGCTTGGAGTTGCATTAAAAAGCTATAGCAATAACACTCATTCATGCAGTGATCACTGCAGCTGAATTTGTGGCTGCCAGTGCACCTGAAACTAACAAGCACCTTTGGTATTTTGTCTGAAGTAGATGTGGTGCATCTGTGACTACCCCGTGTAGTAAAGCTTTGTCCTCTTTAGGGTTATGCAATAGTCTATATTCACTGTTCCATACTCTCACTCTGTCCCTTTTACCTGATAACTTGAACACCATGGAATTCTGATTTCTCAGTTGCATCTATGTGGTTTGAAAGTTTGAAGGATTGTTTCCCCCCTCACAGAACAGGTTGATTGAAGGTGATGGATGTCTTGAAACTTTTTGTACAGATATACGTAAACACAGCTCTGTTAAACTGGTGTGAAAGTTGTTGGGATAAGGTCTAGGAGATTTTGATTGAACTCCTTACACTATTCAGCTCTTGGTGACTTGATTATCCATTATTAAAAAAAGACTGTTGCAAAAATAAAACAAAAATAATCTCCCTGCCAATGTATGCAAACAAGGGCTTCTGTGTGGCTATTATTGGATTATTTTAGTATATTTACTTTTTTTTTACCTTTCAAATTAAAGACATTATTTTCTTTATCTATTTTTTTCCAAAGCAAATAAAATATTAATTTCACTTCAATTTGTCGTCTCCAATTTGCTTATTCTCTGATGCCACACATCCAAAATGCAGGCTCAGCAAGAATTTTGGTCACACAGTATGCTAGCTACTTATTCAGACACAGACACACACACACACACACAAAAGATACCCACACACTGAATTTCATCAGTAAAAATAGGTTTGGCTTTATATAATATGTACAAAATACAATCATGTACTAAAATGTACACACCCATTACTTATTTCCATCAGTGTTTACATTCAGTAAAAACGAAGGTCACACTGGAAGTATCCATTGTGGAGAGAAAGAGGGGTAGAATACATGCCTACTGGGGCCCAGGGATTCCCCTGTAGCCCCATGTCCATCGGACAGAAATAGGCAAGTAAAGTCACTCAGGAATTCTTTGAGAATTGAGGTCGCCCCATGCAAATCATGGCGACCGTTTGATCACTGGGGTCGTGAGAGCTGGAGTCGTCAATGAACAGCAACAACAAAGGTCTGACAACCAGTGTGAGACTTGGGAGCTTATCTTGCAGTAGGAAGAAAAAAATATGCCCAAGAAATTAACGCAAGCAAAAATGCAACAATAATAGATTATATTAGCTTGGATTATTATTCTGCACATGTTCATCATTTTATACTGGTATTTAAAAACATCCAAATATGTCAATTTCACACTGTTAATGGTAGAAAACTCAAAACAGTAGAAAACTATCTGCATTGTGGTAAATATTGATTCTATCCAAACAGACTCAATCAAGAACTTAACATTACAAAACTTCCTGAAATGAAATAAGGGTGAGTATAAAAGTGTTTTCTAGTTGACATTTTAAAAAGTCAAACAGAACCATCTTTCTGCAATATGGCACCAATCACAAGTCAATGAACAACTAAAAACAAGTCAGAGAATTCAACATTTTGTTGCCCTGCAAAATGCCCATACAGTTCACAAAATGATTTGCAGGCAGAATGCAGTTTGTTGTGTACTTTGTATGTACAAAGAAAGACTCCCTTCAACATAATTACCAAAATTACTCTCATCAGATTTTTTGATCATACAATAAAGACAAAAGAAATCTTGTCAAAATATCCCCACATCAAAATGTGTAAGACTTTCTCCTGGACATCGCCTAAACCCATAGTGAGTTTGGGTCTTGATCAGATGAAAAGTCACAACATTTAACGTCAACAACACTCACATGTAATGGAAGAAGTACTTCAATAAATAAAAGCAATGAATAGTGTCTTAACACTTGCAATGCACCACTGATGTAGATGAACCCAGACTGGGTGGTTTATAGTTGCATGCAAAACAAAACTCCACCACACAGGCTCTTCCTGTCTGGTTTTAGATCTTCATTTACTTCAGCTTTTTGCTGTTGGAAACCATCCTGAATCATTTATCATCTCCCCTCTTCTCTCTGCGTTTCTGGGCGTTACCCCAGGTCAGGAGAGTGACAACCACGGTGTGTGGGTTTGTTGGTGTAGAAAGGGGAGATTTGTTGGTGAAGAGTTCCAGGTTGGTGAGGCCGAACAGGGCTGTGCCAGTGAGCCAAGCTAGGTACGCTGGCCTGGTCTTGGCCACAGCAGCTGGCCTAGGTGGGCAGCTCCAGAGGGAGCAGGGCAGGGCACCAACGATTCCAGCTGGGGCTGAGTCAGACCGCTCCTGGCTCCCCCATTGACCAAATGTGTGACACAGATGGCGTGGGAGAGGAGGGGGAAAAAAAGAAAAGTCCGATTTGGTGCGTACATGTTTGCAACGGATGGATGGATGCATGTGTGGATGGATGAGTGGTGGAGCATGAGGCTCTCTGGCCTCCTGCTTGCTTATGCACCCATGTGCATCTCTAGATAAACTTGGAGGAGTCTCGCTTGCTTATGAGGACCTCCAGCAGCCTGAGCTTGGCTTTGAGGTGCTTGTATTCGCTGTACTCCTCTGCCAAAGGCGAGCGGTCTTCCTTTTGCACATTTCTACAGGGATACGTGGCGGGAGGGAGGAAGAGACAACAAACATTAGGAAATGGCCGACACTCAGGAATGCTGGCTCTTAAGAGCAATCTGTCATAACTGTCATATGAAGACTTGCGACAGAGCACTCTCAAGTGCCAAGAAGTTATCACAATTTGATTCTTTGCCTGCCTGTTTTTTTTTTTTTTTAAAAACACAGCAAAAACACTTGGTCCTCACCTTCCATTTTGCCTAAAGAACTGATCCTCAAATTCCCGGAGGTTTTTGCGGATTCTTTTCTTCTCCTCACGGGCCTCTTGCAGCTGCTCCACCAGCTCTTGCCTGCGTAGGTGGTGAGGAGAGCTATTAAAACTCTTCCGCCTCCCAGCCAAAACCAAAAACGTCCCCACCCCACACTCACTCCCCAGCCCAAGGCTTTGTGTTACTTACATGGTGGCGGCGTGCAAGTTGGAGAGCCTCATGTCCGTGGTGTTCTTGGAGGGCGAGAGCTCGTCCACGGGCGAGATGAAAGTGTCCCCTCCTCATCCAGCTGGTCCAGGAAGCCCAGCACGCTCAGCTCGGGCCTCACGGTCACAGTGAACTGGGTTTTACACTCGCCGTCATCTTCAGAGCCATCCTCCTCCTCCTAGAGGGCAGGAATGAGAGAGAGACAGAAAGAGAAAGAGAAAGAGAGAGAGAGAGAGAAGAGGTCATGAGGGGCCTGGTGTTTGAGGAATGTTTTGACTACCGCGGGGTTACAGTCAAGGCAGCTTGCTTGTTCTTGCTGCAAAATCAAGCACTGTGTTAGTCACCAAGGCTCACTTGTCAGAAAAACTCAAGCTGAATTACCACTGAAAGGTAGTGATTCTCTTTTCTTTGACAGTTGTTGATTGGAGACAGCGAGTTCAGACAGCGAGTTCATCCACTGTTCCTATGCTCAGGGTAGCGTCAAGGCAATGTTAGAGCGGTCTAGGCAACTGTGAACATATGCAGTATGCGTAGGCCATGATCTGATCACGCGTCTCCGGATAGCTTCACATACGACACACGAGCAAACGGCCTCTACTACTTTGGCTTAGTACTTGCACTGATCAGAGTTTGTCAATCCATATTAGTCAATCAAGGCCAACAAGTCACACATGCGACTCGGAGTGATCTGGGCTGTGCAACTAGTGATTGGACACACAGATTGGAACAGGTTGCAGTAATCATATTTTCTGGATGGGATTTGGGAGGGTGGGGAAGGGAAGGCATGGCACAGGGGGGTTGCGGGCGAGGCGTGATTTCAAGCTGTCGAGCTGCTGTGGCTCTTCACCTTAATGTCATCGAAGAACAGCGCTGGGACGCCCTCGATTATGGGCTGCAGCAGAGGACCTCTGCGCTTGCTGGAAGGGGAGCCCTGTTGTAGAGTTAATTAACAACCAGGTTACCACTGTAGGACTGACTCCAGTACAGTCCCATCTGAGCAGGAAATACCTAGGAATCAGGCTCTAACCACTTGAGTACACACACTGCCAACTCCACATAATTTAGACCATGTTAGCCAGTGATGGTGCTCCTAAAACACAGATTTATTTGATATAAACCCCATCATGGATTCTTCACAACAGACAGGGTGATGTCACTCCTCTACAATGTGGACTGACTGGTTCTTTCACAGGGTGTTTAGGGACTGCGGCTTTGCACATTTCCATCGTTATTACTACAGGCAAGAACTTCACCGTGCATGCGGTCAAGAACACAATCTGCTCTCTGTGCCACTAGTCAGTGTTGCTATTTATATAATCGGGATTTAGGTATTATATAATACAAATACTGTATGTCAAATTTACAGCTTATATAATAAAACCCCATTTCATACAAACATCTTAATATTGTCAGTTGATCTAAAGGACATTCGAGTGAAAATATATTGATACTGTGGAATCTGCACAAAGTACAAATATGCATCATTGATCTAAGTGACATTACGTCACTTTACAGACTGACAATGTTACCTATTTTTAAAAAAGGTCACTTTTAGGCCACATTCTCTGTGTGGAGGTGTGTTCCTGTTGACCCTTTCATGTCACTCCTGAGTCTTTTGAGACCAGAGGATCCACTGAGCCAGCTTAAACTGAAGGTTTAGCAGCTCTAAGCACCATCCCTGTCACAAGCTACCACTGATGCTAACATCAGTACCAAGGCTAATGCCACGGCTGGGACAGATGTTAGCTGTGGCTAATGACCAATTGCTGCCATGGTGGCTAGGAATGACTCAGAGTAAAGTTCAGCTCTGCTAACGACATGAGGTCATGTTTGTGTTTTGTCCAAGTGCAGTGCAGTGGTGACGGCCTCTTTCACTGTTACCATATTTGCCCTGGCCACATGAATAATTCAAACAATAGCTCGGCTGGCGCTGGTGGAAAAAGCACGTAAGAGGGGAGGAGGTTGATACTCACAATTACAGGAATGGTGGACGCTCTGCATAGGATCTGCTTGACAAGGCGGTATCTGTCATACAGCGGCTTCATGATCTGCCGCTCACTCTTGGTAACCTTCAGTAGGTCAGCACAGACACAGGGAGTGAGGGAGAGAAAGCGAGAGAGAGAGAGAGAGAGTTTTATTAAATTACAGCTGTCTTCGTGGATCTTCTGTACCTCTCATACCGATATACTGCAAGATGACAGCCTGACCTAGATTCCCTCCGTCCCATCCAAAGAGATCTCTATCTGACAGACACGTGCAGTTAAAATGCCCCCCCCTTTCCCTGCATATACTCTGTACCCAGGAGACAGATGGAGGTCACTCACAGGGCAGATGCCCTTTTGCTGATCTTTTTCATGGGGTTCGGAACAATCATGGAACTGCACTGCAATTACTTCAATTTGGTTCAGTATCTTCACAAGGACTTCACTGTGGTTTTTAAGCTCCGTTTGAAATTGCCACTTGAAACTGTGCTGCTCCCCCGTGTGTCTTATTCATGGCTATATTTAATTTTTTTTGGCAGGCCGGTTTTGAAAAACACTTGAGACAATGATCCTAATGTAAACCCTGGGTTTCGCAGGAAGTAAATACAGCAGCTATGTGGAGAGCTATGTGAGCTTAATGACAGCTTTTGGGCCACTGGCTGAGATCCCACTCACAGCGACGGAGAGAGAGTGGGTGTGAATTCCAAATAGACACGATCTCTCACCCCCTCTGTGGGATTACTCGGCCCCTCAAACACTAAACTAGGTCACGTTGGTTAAGAGGCTGACTTTTATGCACTTGTTGAAAAAGTGTAAGCAACAAATGACAACCACAGACAATCAGTTAGGGGTGGATAAGGGGAGGCACAGATGTGTCATGTGCAATGCAAACAGACATGCAGACATACATTCACACATACTTACCGGTCTCCCATGGATGCTCTCGTAATACAGCAGAGCTTTCTGGAGGGCGACTTTCTCTGCAGCAATCTGTTCCCGAGTCATGTCCTGTATGGTGACAGCCACAAGGTTGCTTTGTTTACACAAGGTTTTACACAAGGCTGCTTTGCTCTGTGCACCTCATTCATGAGCTTTGTTCTAGGAACTGTGCCCTATGCTTGTGAAGATGAGCGTAAAAAGGTGGACTGGTGTCCGTACCTTGATGTCCTCTGGCCGGCCCACCTCCAGCCGTTTCTCCTGCAGCTTGGCCATCACGGTCTCCAGAGTGCTCTCCACGGGGGGCTTAGGGGCCTTGGCCTCGGCCGGCTTCTTCTCCAGCTGGGAGCCGAAGCTCTTGGGCAGGGTGTTGCTGCGCTGACGTGGGAGAGGGGTCAGGTCCTCCTCCGACTTCAGCAGCTTGTGCTCTGAGATACCAATGAGAGGAAACAAACAAACCCATTTTCACACGGTCAAGGAGAAGTCGGGAAAAGAATCCCCCCCCCCCACCATCCTTTTTAAATCCCTGGTGCTGCGACTTTCTGTAATTAGATTTAGTTTTTTTGTGAATGGGGAATTAGACTGACAACAATGACGTCTCATAGGGTTGTGTTGATTTGTTGGTTGAATAAATGTCATGAGAGTTGGCTTAGCATGGTTTACGACATACTAATCGCACCAATAATGCTAATCGTTTCCCCCTTCCTCTTTGGCTGCTCTCAGGACTTCCCACTCTAGGCTTTACCTTTCAGGTCTCTGCTCAGCTTGGCCAGATCATTCATCCACCTCAGTACTTCAGGGTTGCCAGCTTTGTCACCGTGAGAGGGCTGTGTGGGAGAACAGCAGAAAACTATTAACATCACCTTAGCCACATTACACGCACAGGTGCACGCAACGAGTGTAAACCCTTCACAGTTTCAGGTATTTTGTCATGCTCACCCTATACTTGCGTTCCTCTTCAAACCTCTCCTCAAATTTGCGAATCTTCCTTTTCAGGCTGTGAATCTTTTTTGAAGCTGAGCCGAGGTCAATTCTTCACGGTCATCATCACACGAGCCAAGAGATGAACTTCTCCTCCGACTGGTAGGTTAAAAAAAAGAAAATTGGATAAATAAGTGTCCTACATTCCTACTATCTCCTGATACTCATGGAAAATTTCAGGTTCACGTAAATCCCACAGAAAATTCCTTAATTCCAGTCTATCCATGCTGCTCTCCTCTACACTCACCTGACAAAGGAATGTGCATTGGGAGGTGAGGGAGGAACCTCGGTGTCGTCCAGGTACTGCTGGCAGTGGCCGTAAGCGTAGAAGCGCGGTGAGACCATGGGGTCGCTGTCCTCCTCCAAGAGCTGTCGAATAAGTCTGCCTCCAGCATGGGGCGACAGGCGAGCTTCCTCACGGTCCATGCTTTCCCTCTGCCAGGACGAGTATGCTGGCACTGGCTCTGCGCGCACACACACACACACACACACACAAACACACACACACACATTAGACCTCATGCGTTTAAAAAAGCACTACTACATTCTGCATCTAGGTCACTTGAAGGCTGAGCACACAAGCCAAAGGCCAAGAAAAATAAAGGCTGCTGCACTGCAACAGTGCAACGTGCATAAACTCTGTGATTGTGTTTAGTCACACAAATGTGGAAGTCAAGTGGCTCTGACAACTGGGATGGATGTTCCACTCCACCAACCCTTTGCCCATCATCACACATAGAGGTAGGCAGACCTGCGCGTGGACTGTGGAACTTGGCACGACAGGGTGCTCGATCAGAACAAACATCTTTATCTGTGCCCGGCTGGGGAAAGCTGCCCAACCGTATCACAAGGCTACTCTGCCCAGGCAGAGGGCAACACTCTCTGCTCTGAGTAAACTCTTGAGTAACCACTCTCTGCTGCTGACTCAGAGGTATGGGCTACACAGCCAACCACTCTAAATGTACATTTTTATCTGTGTGTGTGTTTGTTTTGGGGGGGTGGTGGTGATGTCTACTAGTGAGTGTTATGTTCTACTGTTATGATCTGTTATTATTATTATTGTTTATTATCTTACTGTTACCTCCATGTCGCAACTATCTCTGGTCACACTGGAGCCTTGGAATGTTTCATCCCACCACCCCAGTCACAAGAACCTTCACCAAGGCCTTGCCGTTGAGCACATCTCCACAGGCCTTGACAGATGTTAATCTGGCCAAAGGCAACTGCGGATGATTACGACTTGCCAGTGCAAATAACCCTAGCAGATGCTTGTAGTGTTCCAGCTGCTGAAAATATCCCAATGAAGGGCGACATGTTTGATTGCATCTTCCACTGACTGCTGGGGGAGGTGAGAGTTGCGGAGAGAAAGAGAGAGCAGAGGTCTTAGACGGGTCAGCCGACACAAAGACAGCTATCTAAGAGAAAAACCTGACACAGCTGCCCTGCTCTTTATTTAGTGGGTTCTCTCTGCTCACAGCATTGTTCATTATTACCTCATGTGGAGCTGACTCCACTGGCCTATGGAAGCCTTCAGAGAGAGAGAGAGAGACGCTTGAAAGACAATAGGGTGAATCAGTGGTAGCTGGAGAGTGTCACAGTCAGTTACCGGGACAAAGCTGTTCTGTTGCCTACATGTCAGGCTGTTGTTTTCTGCTCCATTCTTACTTTGCTGAATGGTGGTCTGCGGTGTGTGCCGTACATAGCTCTCGCCAAAAGCCAGGAGATACAAAGCCTGAGCCCAGTCAGAGACGACAGCCACGTGGAGAATGACAAAGGCACGGCTCTAGAGCACACAGAGATGCACGTAATGCACATGCCTGGCTCACGGCAGGAGAGAGGGTGTGTTTTGGGCTGGATGAATATTCATGGGAAGACGAAGAAGTGCAGCGATCAAGATGGAGGCCTCTCAGACGTAACGGGGGGTGGGGGGGTGGGGGGGGGGGCTGCTCTGAAGGCACATGTCAAGGCATGTCTTGAATACAGGAGGCTTACAGGCAAACTACTCATTCAACATGCAAGGCATTCAGGTCTTCCTAATGGACAGTGACTCCACAATGGAGGCAAGCGTATTGGCTGTGAAATGCCATCTCAGCGGGGATGCGAAGCCTCTTTTAATGAAGGCCAGTCCGTTGCTCTGGAGCAACACCTCATAAAAGGCCCATCACTCAGTTCAGCCTTTGGAAAAAGGGAAAAGGTTGCCAGCGTGTTTAATGTGGATCTGTGACATGACAGATCGGCATGCTTTATGATGTTGCCGTGCAGAATTAAATGTCATGGGAGGGGGGTTGGGGGGGGGGGCATTCAAGCGATCTGTGTCTCACAGAAACTGTTAATGGCCCTCTGAAGGAGCCACTTACCCTCGTAGTAACACTGCTGGAAGAAGCTTTTGAAATCAAGGAAAGGGGCGCTAAAGAAGGGTGAATCTAGCAGAAATGAAGAAAGGAAAGAGAGAAGAAAAAAGGAAGAAATAAACACGTTGAGCACTTATAATGAGAGAATAGGGGATAAGCATAACAAAACACAGAGGGGGGGGGGGGAGAGGTGGTAAAAGAGGGGGGAGTAAATGAGAGGTGTAAATCTGTGTGACAGAGCCATGGGTGCTTGTCTGCCTGGCAGCAGGGAGGAGAGGAGCGTTCTGCAGAGCGCTGGCATGGACACCTGTTGCTGCTCTTGATAAACAGCTTTGGCAGTGCCACGACTGGGGCAAAGGTCTCTTCACACACACACACATACACACATACACACACACACACACACACTTCTGTATTCTCATAGTCACATAGACTCTGGGAAGGTGCAATGATCCACATGTAGAACTTGCTTTGCTCATAGGACACATAGCATAGGACACAGCATGTTAAGGACACAGCAGGTTAAGGACACACCTCAGAGGGTCTCCTCAAGATGATCACTGATTGCAGATAGGACACAGGAGGCTGTGAATCTCAGTGGACCACCAACCAAGTAGCCCAGTCCTAAGTGGATACTTGTATGTGAGCGCAGAGTATCACTCAAAACTGTTAAATACCACAGATGACTATCAAAGGCAACCTCTGCCAATGTCTGAGACCACTGAAAGACAGTTCAACCCATCCAAATACTGTTAGCGGAAGAGCAAAATAGTATTGACAGTTTCTCAGAGAATTGATTTCAGGCTGGTATTGATTTTACTGGGAAGGTAGAGAGGCACCTTCAGAGACAATCATCTCATTAGGCTATGGGGACATATAGAATCCATCTCCTCCTTCTTACCAACACCTCATTTTGTGAGAATTCACCCAACCTCTCCCGACACACACACACACACATACACTGTGAGCAAGGAAACACACTCCCAGCTCCCAGCTGAGTTGCTAGGGAAATCTCTCTCTTTGGCTTGTGGGGACAGAGTGCATTTTGTCGTTATCTCGTTAAGCCTTTATTCCTGTGAGCCAAAAGGCAGTGGTGTACAGTGCTGTACACCTCTGACCACTAGAGGGAGCTGGTCTGTGGTGTGCCATGAGGATGCCAGGGATCTCTGGGCTTCACCAAAGGGAAACAGACAGCACTTGGTGGTGCCAGCTGAATGCTGAGCCTGTGTGTGAGTGTGTGTGAGTGAGTGTATGTGTGTGTGTGTGTGTGTGTGTCAGGACAGGTGATGATGGAGACTGGCACATCTATGCTTCCACACCATGACTGCTAATTTCCAAAATGGTGTTAATCTTTTCAAAAGACTGGCATACCAACACCCACCTTCATAAAAAGTGGAGCACAAATACAAAGTCAAGAGACTGTATGCTTTGGCTAGGTTCACGTCTCCAAGGTCACTAGGAAAGGGCCAACGTGTTTGTGCAAGTCTGCAGATCCACAGACGCCTAGAGACAAAAACACCAATGATTTAACCTGCTGTAAGGTAGAGCAGACCAGCCCACCGCCCACTCAAACTCACATTGCAGTCCCCACCATCACCACCACCTCCTCCTCCTGCTGGGTTTCACCATATCTCCTCTCCATGAACACACACACACACACACACACACACACACACACACACACACACACACACACACACACACGACAATCAGCCAACGCCTGCACTCTCTCTGCTGCCCCCTGTTTGAACAGGCACTGATCACAGGCAGGGGCAGAGCCACGGCCACAGGCACAAATGTTACTTGTTTGTGCTCACAGAAAACAAATTGCTTCCTGTTCTAGCAAACCTTAAACTGAGAGAAAGCTTCCATGGACATTGGTGAGAATTACTGGGGAGAGCCAAGTCATGGGAGGATTTCTGATTATTTCTTACACAACAACAGTGGCATGCTTTACAGAAGTAAACCTAACGAAAGCAAAGCATGTCGTTTGGCAGCCTTCATAATTAAGAAAAAATTAAAATTGCATGGACAAAAAGGTTGATTTTACAACTAAACAATTATGGGAAACAAACTATTGGAAAGAAGAAGCCTTCAAAACTCAGACCCATCCTTTAAATCCTCCCAGTAAAACTCAACTGAATTTCCAAAATTTCCTGAGTTTCCAAAGTTTCAGTTTCACCCCACCTCTGGGGAGACACAACAAGTCAAGATGAGGTTTACAAGGCCACCCAAAACAGCCATGTCCACTTGTTGACCATCCCCACCTGATATAGCTCTGAGTAATCATTAGCCCCTCAACACCACAGCTTTACACTGCAACAGCAGCAACAGCTGAGCAATCTGAAATGTTTCGCACAGGAAAAGGAAAAAAAAGAAAAAGAAAAAGAAAAAAAGACGAACAAAAATCCTGAAATTCCTGTTATTCCAGTGTTTGAGGAGGAAGATCTCAAAAAAAAAAAAAACATTGTTCTGATATGGACCATCCCTTGAGTGTAGTGAGGATGAAAAAAGAGCCCTGTTGAAAACAAGCACATGCTTCTGTGCCTCTCTTCCCCCTTGCATGGAGCAACTACACAGCGTAGATGCAGCCATCAGCCACGCAGCTGCCACCCATGTGCTACAAACCCCAGATCACAGAAGCACGGAGGAGACAGAAAGAAAGAACATAGGAATGAGAGAGAGTGAGAGCACAGAGCAAGAGAAAAGAGAGAAAGAGAGAGAGAGAGCAGACTCACCTCCCCAGTTGTTGTCCTCGGTGAGGGAGGAGAGGTCCAGACGAGGCACGTCCTCACAGCCCTCTCCAGGCTCTGAGCCACTGAGAGCCTCTTGGATCTTCATGGCAGGCGTCTAGGTTTCCACGCAGTTGAGAGAAAAAACAAATGGGAGAACGAGGGATAAACAGAAATTAGAGGAGAGTGGGGGCTGCGTGCTCCTTAAGTTCTCCCATGCACTGTTTGTGCCCGCCTGGCTCCACCCCTTAGTAGCCTGTCACTGGGGGAAAGAGGCGGGACTGTCTGGGACAAACCCCAAACCCCTGCTGCTTGATTGGCTGAGGCTGCTGGCCAAAAACAAGCCACCCCTCTCTACACTCCCCATCTGTTGTGTGTGTGTGTGTGTGTGTGTATGTGTGTGTATTTGCATGTATGTGTGTGTGTGTATGTATGCATGCCTATGACAATCTGCGCATGTCTGTGGGTGGTGTTTTTATTCTTTTCCTACTCTCTCCCTCTCTCTCTCTCTCTGCTTCTCTCTCTCTTCAAATCTGTCTATACTCCCTGCTTCAGTGCACCTTCAGAGTTGTTTGTCTCACTAGTGCGAGGCAGGAGGGAAGGGAAGGGAAGGGAGGGGAAGGGAGGGGAAGGGAGGGGAAGGGGGAGGGGTAGAGACATGGGGAGAGCCAGCAGCCAGGCAGAGCACGCAAAGCACGCAGGCAGGATTGCTCGGAAGTCCTGCTCACTGACACCAGACCAGCCAGCTCTTTCTCTCACAAACATTGCTCATCAATCACTACACTACATGAAAAAGAAAACACACAAATGTAACTATCTGTAAAACTGTTTGCTATGCACTGAGCACTCACCAGTGTTGTTCTTTCTCATCTTTGTTATTCATTGATATTTTATATTGTCTGTTGTTTCCCCTCTCTCCCTCTCTTTCTCTCTCTCAGTCTGTCTCTCCCTCTATCTGGTAATGCAGGCAGGGTATGCTCACAGCCAGGACTCAGAGTTAAACCCTGACCATGCTGGCTCACGCTTCTGCCTGCATTGCATGGGCCATGGGATGGGGATGGGGGGTGCGGGGAGGCTATTTTTGGATCAGATCAGATCAGAGCATTACCTGCTGGAAGCAAGCACAAGTCGCTCTTAAAGCCGACCCAACCTCACCCTGGCCACTGACAGCTCTCCCACTTGCCTGGATCCATTGGCAAACTCCAATTACAGTTTGTTACTGGCTCTTCAAAACCACTGTGACTACCACTGCTATTATTAACCTAACTGTACACCAAATGCTATCTGGCAACAGACATAATCCACCTGGTATTTACAATGAATCCATGTCATGTCATGTCATTTTACTATTGTTATGCCAGTAGCCAAGAGTCCCGGTATTGCTCTGCCTATGAGTAACACCCATCTCTGGCATAGACTCCTGCTATATTTACAACTCTGAGTATAATCTTTGTTTGTCTTCAGTAGTTTAACGTGATCCACAGTGACTCTAGCTGGGCGCCCTCTCCTTCTACGTCTGTGCTTTGGCCACTTTATGCAAGGAGCAGTTTGTGACAAGAACAATCACTGCTACAGAGATGGAAACGCAAGCTGTTGGCTCCAGCTGTCAACTGCCTGACTTCTCATGTGGATCGCAGTTCTTTGAAGTAGAGCTATGCCTCACAGCATCTGCTCTGGCACACACACACACACACACACACACACGCACGCACAAACGCACACTCACACTGTAGCTACGGAAATTTCCTTTCCTGCTAAATAGTGGCAGTGTTTACTTTGACTGTTTACATGAACATGGTATTTGGCTCCAGTTAAAAACACACTGTACACTGACATACTGTATGCACTCACATGGAAATTTACCAAAACAAACATAAAAACAAACAGGCTTCATCAAATGGTAGGAGTAAAACTATTCATGAGATCACATGACAACACTGAACACATCCATGAGATCACAGAAAAACACTAAACACATTCACACATCTATATAAGACACAACAAAACAACAACAAACAACAGGCTCCTTTGACCACCTATTGAACAAATCATTAGTACTTGCTGAGTGAGAACAATGAAGGCCATTTGACTTTAATGAGCTCCTTAGGCAAAGCTCACGTGACGCATGTCCCAGAAACCTGTCACTGACTACACAAGGACGCACACACAACAGACAGACCCCATTTCACCAATCTTACACTCAATCCAAGTCACAGGTTAAACTGGCCCGGATGCAATCAGGGTGTCAATCACACCTCAGTGAAAACTAATTAATCAGATGATTGCAATAGTGTGAACTAGGCTGAAAATGGATTACCCATTAACAGTAGCTGTTTGTGTCATGTATGACTGGCTTTAGATCACTTAAATGTTTCATCTGTGCAGGCAAACAACTGGGACTCTAGGTCATTTAGCAAATCGTTCATCATCACCTCTATTTAGGTCAAGCTATGGCATGGTAAAGTCATGATGTTCAAAGCATGGATAACACTAAGTTATATGGCAGTCATTAATCACCGAAGTTTCAGTCTTCATTTTGAATAGGCATAGAGCAAACCTAATAAGCTACCTCTGTGCTCTAATTTGTGCAATCGGTATGGACACAAGATAACCAATTACTGTCTTATGAGGCTCCTTTAAGGGGTCTGCAGGCATTCCCACTGCGGTGAGGTAAACCCAAACGCTGCTTGAGGTTTGTCCATTTCTGCCCCAGTTACATAACCTCTACTGGTCATGCGTAGAATAGCTTCTCTCTGGGGGTCTGCCCTAATACTGTTGTATTATCTCGTGCTCAGGACATACATATGCAAACACAGACACACACACACACACACACACACACACACACACACACACACAGGATTAAAAGGGATGAGACTTTGCCTGGGGTGCTTGATGCCACTGAAATGCAGGATATATCATTCTACGTGACAACTGTGTGCTGACTACAAGGTAGAGGCCACAGATTTTGGACACATTAGACTTTTTGGGTCTAAATTGGGTCAAAATTCATCAATGTTAGTAATTACACCTTACTTACAGATTATCAGTCTAAACAATCTGCGGGCGCACATGAATTCACACACTGCCCAAACAACCTCATCCCTAAATATCAGAATTTCTTGGTTTACAGTGTCTTTAGTGAATACAATTCCAAAGTCACTCTTAATGTAACTCATTCATGACAGCATCACAAACACTTCTGTGCAAGCTATACTTAATTTGTTCACCTTTTTCACGACTAAAGGCTGAAGCTCTGAATTGCTCCCCAGCATTTGGTACACTTGGGAGAGAGATGGGTGTTGAAGTCAATAATCTCTTAAGCTCCTGCTGCCTGATGGAGTTGTGAGGCAGCATGTCTGAAGGGGGACAGTGGAGGCGGCCTATCAGCCTCTGTATGTATGGTGTAGTATGGGACAGTAGTAGCTGTAGTAAGGTCACAGGCACTGACGCTTTTCTCATTCCCCATGGAAAGGACCAGAAATGAAAACAGAATCTCACTAACACAACGATTAAACCAATCCAGTGGAGATAAACAACTTAAACAGCACTCTTGTGAAACAACTGTATGACCAAATCTAAGACTACGATTATGCCTGTTTGTGTGCTTAAATATGACGCCTGTCTCATTAAGCATACTAGTTTCCCAGTCCTTTTCCTTTCAAAGGATTAAAGCCAAGCATCTCATTAATGACAGCTAATTACTGAAATGCTCTGTCGGGTATGAACTATGCAGTAGGCCTGACGAGCCCAATTGGAGTGGACAGGATGGAGAAGGTGGATTTAGGGATCAGATTTAAGGATCACCCTGCTGGTGCTCAAAACCATAGTGAGAGGCTGTTGGCATGCCAGTGCAGCGGGTGACGCTGCGCTGCTGTAGCAGATGGCATGGCAGCGCCAGTCTGAGTCAGTGGTGAAGGGAGGAGGAATGTAACCTCCACCCCGGCCATCTGGGGAACCTGTACCGGAGATTTCATTCTGGAGCCAGTCACAGTGTCACAGTAAATTCTTACGCACACAGACATATGAATGTCCACATTTAGAGACAGACACACACACACACGCACACACACGCGCGCGCACACACACACACACACACACACACACAGACACACAAACAAGCATACATTTGCAAGCACAGACACAATAACCTTCATGCTCACAGAAACAAACCATGTAAACAGCCACTTTAACAGCCACACAAGACAGGCACACAGAGTTTTGAACACACACACACACACACATGCGTACACACACACACACGCTCACACACACACACACACATACAAGCATGATCGGCACTGGCACACTTCCACTATTCTGGTTCCGAGGCACCAGGATGTTCACATCGAAAAACAATGGACTGGTTGGAGGCGACTCAGTCGAATTTTGTTTTTGGAGAGCGCCGCGCCCCTTTCAAGCAGAGAATGTGTGTCAGAGGTGAACACCTCGGCCAAGAGACGAGTTAGAGGCCGCTGGCCGCCTGCTCACACCCGGTCTGCTGTGTGGGTTACTGTTTGACACTCAGCGGTAGAGCCTGGGAATGGCATCTGTTGTGCAAATTACAGCTATCTCCAGCGATGCCATGAAACATGACTAATGCAGCGAGTGCTGGGCCACTTTTGGACTCTTTTTTGACCACAAGTGCAAAACTGCGCTGGTGGTCGATGCTTTCGTTGGCACTATTCATTTTCTTCCCTCACAGACAATGCTGAAACAGTGTTTCCCGATGCCCCAAACAGCCACAAGAGAGGAGGTGGTGGAGAACAGGCAACATATACCTGGCCACCAGTCTCACATGACAATAAAAACAAGAGCAGGGAATGGAAAACACAACTTCTACAGCACAATTTTACATGTCATAACTGCATTGCTTTTGGGTGTTTACCACGAGCTGAATTTTTGCAGAATGAATCACAGACAACAGTGAACAGGATGCATCTAGGCACAAGGCAAGCAACACAACACAACACACCAA
>PYXC01000363.1:557500-702500 GCA_015244755.2 Tenualosa ilisha
GGCCTCGTCTTTCTGTAGGCGTTTTATCTGTCACACTATGCCACAACACTGGTGATAACATCAAGTTGAAAACCTACACACACACATGCACACACACACACACACACACACACACGTCACCTGTCTCGCTGTCTTTGGGCTTCCTCAAACTCTCGCTGCTGACGTCGTCTCTGACGGGCTGTTGTCACGGGAGACGCCAGTTGACCACTCGAGTCAGGGTCCTCTGAACTTTGACTCCCATGCATGTGCACATCAAATAAGTGTTGCTCAACCGCAGAGCGAATGGTCCTCTCCAGAAATCTAGAGCGCAGAGAGCAAAGAGGAGAGATAAGGAAGAGGGTAGAAAGATGAAGAACACCACAGGAATGACACTGGCCTTCCCTTTCCTGAGGAGCGAGGACGACTACCTTTCACTGGCATGTGCACTCACACTAGCCATTCTGAGCTCTGATGATAGCATACAGACGCCTTTGATTTGAGAGACTTGGCCCGTGATTATGAGTAGTCTGACTTAATTAATGTCCCTTAAAACAAGCTTGTTACTTACTGTGCAAGGTCAGGTCTGCAATTATCTGGAGAGATCTGAGAGCTGGCGACAGGAAGAGACAAAGAGGAACAGAACAGAAGGGGGTGGGGGGCGGTTAGACAGGCTGCATGCAGTACATACAGTGAGTGGGCAAATTAAGCCCCTGTTGACAGTTTTAACATCAGGCAATTTGGTCAGTCTCCAAAAGAATCTTTGTCATTGTCATTCAGCTCCATGCTCAACCTCACATAGACCCACATGAACTCATCAAACCAAGAATTCTGATATTTAGGATGAGGTTGTTTGGCAGTGTGTGATCATGTGCGCAGATTGTTTAGACTGATATCTGTAAGTAAGGTGTATTACTACATTGATGAATTTGAATTTAGACAAAAGTCTAATGTGTCATCTGTGGTTACTTGTGTCAGCACAGTTGTCAGTAGATGATATATGCTTCAGTGGCATCAGCCCCAGCATCTCCCTTTATCCTGTGTGTGTGTGTGTGTGTGTGTGTGTGTGTGTGTGTGTGATAGGGAGAGAGAGGGAGGAGATAGGGCATGAGTGATTGCTCTGCATAACACTTGCGTGTTCCAATCAGAAGCTATGTCAGATCACTGGCAACAAATCCACGGGTGGGTGGGCATGGCACCTACATGCACAGACATACAGTAACAGGAGATGGAATCTGCACAAGTGCTATGTTGTGGTCTACACACACCCAAACACACACACACAGACACACACGTGCACAAACAGACAGACACACACACAAGAGGACAGACAGACACACACATACAGTACACATATAAGCAGATAGGCAAACACACACACACACAGACACACATACGCACAGCACACACATACATACTCAACAGTATGCACCCACACAAAGATTATAAATCCAGACATCTGAGAAGCGAGCAGGCGGACATGTGTACACTTTTGACATGGTCTTCTTCATCGACCAGTGGGGCTTTCAAACACCTGTCTGGCCAGCTGTGTTCTAACTGACCTAGTCCTGTACCAATGTGGTGTACTTTTTTCTGTCCAGTCACACTTAATGGACATTGAATTCCCCTGAGTCAACAGACTCTCCTTGTTATGACTCACTCCAAACAGTGAAGTCACGTATTATATAAGTGCAAGGGGCTGGGATTTGGGATTTGAACTCATGACCTCAAAATGGCTATCATTGCTCTTCAACAGAGAAGATAATGTCTGGACACCTGAATTCAACTTGATATTTCATACAGACAGGAAAGTAAACACTGATTTTTTTCCTCGTTTCTGTAAGTCTCCTGGGTGCCTGATATCTATGAGTTCTCCAAAGAGCCCTTTTTTGGGATATTTTCAGAAACAACCATGTAATACCCTTGTATGCCTTGTAATACACTTGAACACATGTCTGCCTCCATTGATTTATGACTACAAGTCTGATGTCTAAACACAGGCTGACCCTTACTTAGCACCTCAACCTGATTCTCTTGTTGTGAAGTGGAAGAAGAACAGAGAAACTAGTACGCTACTCAAGTCAAGTGATCTGCATATTCACTTACTTGCATACTTGCTACTTACTTCTTGCCTTGCTGAAAATATTCAGACTATTTTTGCACATTTGTACTTGGAAAACAATAATGACATCAACAGCACACCACATTCTTATGGTGTACCATGGAATGCCCTTACTTAAATAAATCAGTAAATACTAATCAGCCATTGACCCTTTTTTATGAGGAAGTTCCATGTGTGAGAGAACAGGGGTGACCCCCGTTGGTTCTCCATAAACACTGATGTTGACAGTGACACCACGGCTTTGATTAGGCCTGGTGAAAAGGCAACAGATGAGATGCAGACAGCAACAAGAGTGACATTGAGATGAAATATGACTTCACAAGCCTAGGAAAAGAGGGCGGATTGTGAAAAAGGCATCATGAAAAAAAAAAGAAAACATGTCCACAAAGTTCAGAAGAGGCCAAGATGATGTGTACTGGCAGACAAGATCAAGGTGACAACGACCACACAAAGAAATCACAACCACGTGAAAAGAAGGGCAGAGTGGTAGTGATGAGGTAAAGAGGAATGAGTTTAGGACAACAAGAGTGGTGAAATAATGTCCAGCTGACAAGGCAGGATTTCCAAAAATAGGCATGGCTTTCATTCAGTATAAAGGTTAGTCGCCCAAGATGGCTTCATGTGTAATGAATCTGACAGGTGACATTGAGACAGGGTAATGGTTTTGATTACTGTAAAAAAGTGCTGAGGTGAGAATCATTAACACTCTATCTACTCCCAGGCCTGACGCCCAGAGCAGTTAACAGTACCTTACCTAACTAACCTTTCCTCTGTCCTCTAGCTAGGTGAGCACCATTAGCACCCTGCACTATTTCATGGTGTTCCATTACTGTTGCTAGGAATGAGTATGTCTGTAAAATGTTTTATAAATTGTGACGTGTGATTGAGGAGACTCCTACATTTCATCAAGATATGGAACACAAGTGGAAATCATTCCCTGTTCCGCTGTTCCAATGCGCTGTTCAGATCGAACATGGTTTTCACCTCCAAAAACTCCGGTGTTTTAAAGTAGTGAGTGAAAAAAACTTGCAAGGTTGAAACTAATTATGTACATATTGTTGCTATGACAGCATAAATTTGGCTACACAGCTAACTCCCTGATATAGCTATGACTGGCAGCTAAGCAACAACCCACTGTTGAAGAAAACACAACCTCAAAAGTTGAACTATTTTTAACTCTAAACGCTTCACGTTTTTGGCCACCTTGCTTTTTTTTCATCCTGAGCCTCGCCCATATTCATCGCGAGGCGCATAGCAACGGTCATGACGCATTGTTCCATAGAAAAACAATTCAATTTGACCGCTTGGAGTTGAAAAAAGCATGTCAGTCTGAATGGCCCCTTTAATGACTATTTTCTGTTCTCAAACATCTGATAGTGAGAAAGGCTGAGACACCCGTGAGTTTGGTTGATGTTAAAGGCAATGATTAGGTTCAACAATCTGATGACCCAGATTCAATAACTAAGCCTGCCATTGCAAGTTCATGTTGCTTGGCATAAAAGTGGTAAATATGAGTCAACTTTAAGGTCTGTGGTCTGTAAAAGTGAAAAATGTGGTTATGGCTTATTCATTTCGGTTAGCAAGCATTTGTTAAAAAAACTGTAAATGACACTTCAACTATGTCTGCCCTGTTCTACTCCTCCAAGCATTCAAAGCACCATATCTTACATCTTTGAACCTGCAACCCTATAGTTGCACAATGCCTTCTCTACCACCTGATCCACTACTGTCACAAAGAGTAGATCTGTGCTGGCTCAAATCAGGACAAGGATTAATCTTCAATATGACTCACTTTCCCTTAACTAAAGCAGGAACTTACTGTAATGCCCTCTGTGTGAGGGCGTCATACACAAGTGCTCTGGCACTTACTGTTCATATTTGGAACACTATCTTCTGTTGTGTCTTTGCCTTGTCCATATTTAGACTGTTATCGGAACAACGTTCCCAAAGAGGCCACTGACCGGCAGACATGAAGCGTGCAGCTATGGTTGTCAGTAAGACAAACCTGAAATCACACCAGTACCAGGATGAGGGCCTCAGTTACCACATCACAGTGAGAGTCAGCGTTAGACATTTGTCATGTTCCTTGGAACACTGTAGGCCTCTCTGGTTTCCACTAAGGGGTTAGTCAGCTCTGGCACTGGCGGCGGGGGGTGGGGGTGGGGGGAGTGTGAGAAGGACAGTGCCAAGAGGTGTCTTACGCTCTTAACTAAAGAAAGGAGTCCATGACATACAAACAGACAGAGAGCCAAATGGCAAGAGAGTGGGACGGCGAGAACAAGAAGAGGAGAGCAACAGAAGGAGAAAGGAGAGCAGGAAAGAGCAGGAGAGGAAGAGGAGGAGAGGGGAAAAAAAGTGTTAGGTGGAGACATGAATGTAAGGAAGAGGTGGAGAAGTGAGGCAGATGGGGAGACAGGAGACAAAGTGAGAGAAGAATAGGGAGGAGTAAAGGCAGAAGAAAGATACAGGGATGGTGGGTGGTGAGTACAAAGATAGAGCAACAGTGGCATCTCTATGGGTCTGGTTGTGTGTGTCTGTGTTTGTGTCTGTGTGTGTCTGTGTTTGTGTCTGTGTATGTGTTTGTGCATGCGTAAGTGTCTGTGTGTCTGTGTGTTTGTCTGTCTGTGTGTAGAGATATAGCTCTATCATAAAGGCTGCCTTGAAAAGAGTGCCAGAGCAATCCAAATTGAAAATAGACTCATTGTGTTATTGCTGAATTGGGGAGCATTACAGAGCCATACTCATGATAATGGCCCTTAAACATTACATAACTGTAATATCAGTTAAAGGACAAAATTTACACAGACTGAACAAGCAATAGCTGTACGTCTAACAGATGTTGTCAAGGGAAGTAAGACTCTTCTATGATTCCACAAATCCTCTCGAAACACACATCCTTCATGACAGGGCTGAGTGGATGCTACTACTATCACAGCAAGGGTGAGTGCACAAACAAACTAATGAGGAAAACTCAATACACTATCCAAATTGGCCATGACACAGATATACGTTTTCTATAGCCTATTTACAGACCACCACCAATGAACCATGAACGAGTGCTACGCTAACCCAAACAGAGAGGCATTAATCCTTGAGGTTCTCTACAGGGCCTCTGTATACAGTAGCAGTGAGACTAGTAGGTCAGTACTTGGAGGACAGTCAGTCAAGTATCCTCATCAAAATGGGTCAGGGCATTCTAATGATATGGCTAGGAAGCATGGGAGGGAGTAAACAAGATTTTCAGAAATGGGTCATAGTACTGAATAGGTCACCCTACTAATCTGATACAGGAAGAGAAAAATGAAAAATGATCGAAAGTGTACCCTTTCAAAGTAACTTTGAACCACAGTAACCAAGTAGCGACTCCACTGCATGTCCTTTAGGTTGACTTACTGCAAACAAAAACACTAGTAATAGATTCTTGGTTAAGATAAAGACTGGCCAGACAAGGTACACAGTACTTGAGGGGTCAGGCCAGATTACATTTGGCTGTTTTGTTTATTGCATACTGATTCATTGAGATATTTGCATTTTTTTTTTACAATGGGTGAGCTGGCCCACCAACATCATCGCCAACATGACCCTGAAACTGAATGCTTATTTCAACGACCAACATGATGCCCCTAACAAGTTAGACTCACGGTCATGATTTTGTTCAGCCATAACATTATGAGGGCAAAATTGAGATGTAATCCATCTGAATATTGTTCTACTCAGGTTTTCTCTAAATCACTTTGAGTGAAAAAAACATATTATATTTTTTTATCAGATTTGCCATGTTCTTCCCTTTCTTCACAGTCCCAAAAGTCCTACATGATTTATTTTGTTATGGTTTCCAAGAAAAAAAAAAAGACTGGCTCATCTTACGCCTATGTCCCCCATGTTTACATAGTTTTAGCATATGCAGAGATCTCCAACACCATAGGTTAAAAACGTGGGCGTTAAGGCCTAACAGTGTCCATTGGATATATGAGGTACTGATTAATATTTCTAGTCACCTAGTTCATTCACACAACGCCTAAACTTTCACTCTTCATTGACTTGCGCCGCGAATCTCAAAGGAAGGAAGAAAATATCAAGTCTACCATTCATTCTGACTGAGTGAACAGGCAACTTTTTGGAGAGTTAGAGGTTTTGCGCGCTCTATCGAAATCAGCTGATCACAGGAAAAAGCCATAGACAATAAAAGATAGAACATACATGGCATTCCAATGTCAAGTTTGGGACGTGCAGGATTGTGTGGTCCATATTTCTCTCACAGATAGCCTTTTTCTCAGAAAGAAATTGAAAGATGTGCTTCATGTGATGCATTGTGCATGCGCAACAACAATCTTTTGCAAATAAAAGGGAATAATTAGTGAATTATTCTGACTCAGTTTTCAAATTATTCTAACAATTATGGCTCATTGGCCTAACATATAATCCTGACATAATCCCTACATGAAAACACAAGCTGAATCTATATGAAATTAGTTAGTACGGCTCTCTTGGCTAAATGAAAAAAAAAATTGGCATTTATGGCTCTCCTAGTTTAAAAAGTTCCCGAGTCCCAACCCCTCCAGTAGTGGCTAAACAAGATATTAAGCTCTGTTGTGATTTGCAACACAAGCATTTCCACATACTTGCTGACAGATTCTCAACAAGCCCTAAGGAAGGAAAGTAATACATTGTCATTAACTCCAAACAACCACGCATGCACGCACACATAACACTTGACACCCGCATCCAGGCGTGCACGTGCTCACGTATTCACTCTACAGGGAGTCGAAGGCAAAAATAGAATGAAAAAAACAAAACAAAACAAAAAAAACACTGCAAATGGGTGAAAGCAAGAAATGAAAAACATTAAATGAAAAGAAAAAAGAAAAAACAAAAACAAAAACACACCTAGTCTTAAGGACATACTATTCCCTGTTCTCCCAAGTTGCCTCACACTACCAGACGCCAAGTTACAGAATATATACGTCAGCAGTTCAGTCCGTCAGAAGTCCACGGAATGGGGAATTCAGGTAATCCCAGCCATGTTACGCCACTATGAAGTCAGTCTTTAAGGTTGGATTGGGAACGCTCACTTCTTCTGTCAACACGCTTATTATGATCAAGAGGTGTGCTGATCTGCTCTGGTCTGGTCTGGGGCCCTTCCCCTCCAGACTGGAAGTGGATTAGTCTGTTTTTCAGCCTTTTGAAATGTGGATGTGACTAAAGGCAAGTAGGCACATGGCCCAAACTGAGGGTAGAAGGGAAAGGACAAGAGAGAAGGAGAAGAAAGGAGTATAGGTACAGTATATATTTTGGGGCTGGGACTTAGCCTCAAGGCAACAAGGCACTGTGTACTGGTTTGAGTGTGTGCGAATAGTGTGCATGTGTCTGGGTGTGTGTATGTGTGTGTGTGTGTATGTAAGAAAGAATTTCTGGGTGTTTGTGTATGTGCTTGGGACCAGGCACCATGAAGAGAGCTCATATTGCAATGGATCACCAAAACAGGAAATCAGGCCATACAGATCCAAGACTGTGGGAGGATGGAAGTAGAAAGAACTGGATCTCACTGGACTATACAGACTCCAGTGACACAGTACTCTAATGAGTGGGATTAGAGCCAAGAATTGTTCTAGGAAAGGCACATTTTTTTCAGAGGGGATAATATCAACTTCCTCTATAATATCCTATGCATACAAAGCTGCAGAGTGAAAATCTGTAACTGTTGATATTACACACAACTTCCTGCCTGTTTTACACCATATTGGACTTTGCATAACAGAGTCTGCCACAAGTGCACACCACAAGTGCATCAGGTTGCTTTCCTGGCCACAGGCAATCAATCATGCAGTTATTTCTAACAAAGTGTCTGTTGTCCATGTTTGGAGGCAATAATAACATGAGGGAGCATAACTGGTATCAGTTTGAAATATAGTTTTCTTTACTAATTTTAATTACTTTCTACTTTTTTCAGTCATGTATACTGGCACCTCCCCTATTTTCAATGTAAACTGTATTCATGTGTAGAAGTCAAGGCACATAAAAACAAACTACCTACCTCACGTAGAATGGGGATATTGGTCTCTCCTCATCCAGGGAGCTGTGTTGGTAAAAACAAACAAACAACAGTTAGAGTGTGATAAGGCTTTGCATAACTCCTGTTGTTGGGGTGAATTTTCCCCCCTTCCAACTCTCATATGATCCTGAAAACTGTTTTTCAGAGTGCAGCAAAAAAAAAAAAAAAAAAAAAAACACTCAGGGGGAGATGTTAAAAAAAAAAAAAACGCCTTTTGTGCGTGGAACAATGAGCACCTAGCGCCACAGTCCAGCGCCTTTGTTGTGGTTGTCTCCGCTAATTATTCTGGCTGGCATACAGTCGGGCTCAGAGCAAAAATATAATGCACACACACAAACACACACACACGCACGCACAAACATACACACACACTGGCATTCTGCCAGTGGCACATGATGAAATTATGCAATGATGAAAGAGGAACTTAATGTCTGCATTGCTTAATTTTCACATACTGACACTCAGATCGGATATTTCATAAGAGTCTACAGCAATCAGGCAATCAGTCAGGCAAAGTAAAAATCTACTTGAATTAGCAGATAGCATCTAAGCCAAATACATTTGGTAACATTTTAATGCTAAACATTTTACCAAAAAATGTTGGACAACAATAGCACAATTATGTTAATTTCCCCAGGAAATGGCAGGAACTTTTGAACCACGACACGAAAAATAATAATACAAAAATGTATGGCTAAAATGAGTGTTGGTAGTGGATTTAATAACTGAGTGAACTTGATTTGAAACCTTGCAGTGCCTATCCTTTTGCAGTGCCTATCCTTATGGCAAAAAAGCACAAACTCAGTGAATTGTTTATGTCCTCTTACTGAACAGCCTCAACAGAAACCTTCACCTTGTTGTTTCCTTCGTATCTATGATTCATGTGGCCTTCTAGTTAGACCGAACATGAAGCCTATGTAAACACCATATTTGAGCACTCAATGAAACAATGAATCTTTACAACTAACTGTATTTGAGCTGTTTATCATTACTGGAGGATGTGTGGGCTACTGTTTGTCAAAGCATCCCAAGGACAGACAAAATATTTTTATATTTCACACACAAAGGGATAGAACACTGGCATAATATCTCTCAACATGGTTACTTAATATAAAAGTGGAAAATTCAGAAAGCTTTAAAGAGGAGATGTGGACATGGTTCTGCACACCACACGTGTAAGTAAATTATCTTTGCAAGTCAAAAAGCTCCATCTTGCTGTCTGAGCTGCAGCTGTGTCCAACTGCACTGTTCATTGATTACACACACATCTGACTACCTGGCTGTTATACATATGAACTAAGATTATTTTCTGCAAATGTAAAAAGACAAGGTATCAGTACCCCAGTGGTGGGCATCAATAACATTGTACATGGTCCAGTGATAGCTGAAAAAAGCTTGCTTGGCAAACAGTCTGATGGATTTAATAAACATTTTGCCAGTGGTTCAACCCTGGATCGGCATTTGAATCAGCAATTCTGCTGACACAAGCCTGGTATAACTAAAACTAGATGGGATTGCCTGGAGTGATAGCCTGGAGTACTTCCAACCATAGCCCTGAAGTTCGAGCTCACCAAGTGGTATCAGTAGGAAAAAGCAGGAGAATATTTGGTACAGCATAAACGGAACAGCGAACATCAGCTAATATTGATATATGAAAAGACAAGTTATTATTACTATTATTATTATGAACAGGGCTTAACTGTCTTGTGATATTGAAAGCAGAAGCTAGCTAGCCAGTCTGACTGATGTCAAGCAACTGATTAAATCCAACGAACAAACAAACCATTTTATCAAATGGCTCAACCCCAGCCATGGTCACTTCAAACAGTGATTCTGTTCAAGTCACAGATAATATTTTTCAGCAAGTCTCAGAAATATTTCTGAGTTTTATTTCACCAATGTTTACTGACTTCACCTTGTCAGGCATACTTCAGTTATCAAATTCCATTATACCTGCATCACTTCCATATTCATTCTCTGCTTAACACTGTGACACCCCCACTCCCTCCTGCTATGCTTGTCAATCAGATACAAACCCCAAATCCAGATTTGCCCAAATAAATAAAAAAGAATCAGTTCACTCTATTTCTTTTGCAGGATATTGATTCTGTACACAGTGCATTTAAAATGGGTTTAGGGTCCTATTGATCCGCATTAGTACATTTCAGCCATTCACAGGGCCGCAGTGAAACAATAGCGTTAACCAAACTAAGCTGCATTGTTGAGCAGCCCATTCATCCGAGTCCCGTTTTCTTGGCTGTGGCCAGTGCCACTAGTGCAGCCAATACAGCTCCTCCAGTGGGCTGTGTTGTAACACCAGCGGGGCCTTAGAGGAGACGGAGGAGGTCTTGGGTGACTGGTGCAGCCTGTGTACTATGACTCTGTGCTCCAGCCTCACAGAGGATTTAAGGCCCATTCACACAGGAGCCAAGAAAACAGGGCCAAAGTTCAAGCCCACTTCAAAAATGCTGGCGGCATCACATGATGGCACCTCTGGAAGAATGTGGGTGAGAAGGTGTATTATTTGTGTGGAAGGTGTGTTTACATGTTTGAGAGAAAGTGAGCGGATAAGTGTGTGTGTGTGTATGTGTGGGTGTACGTGCTTCACTGCATACAGCATAGACTCTACTCTGTTGACAGTATAAATTGCAAACCAAATATTTGGTTTAGTGTGATGATAATGTTGCTTTCTATAACACTCCTCGCCTATTGTTGTTCTCATTACCATAACATAATGAATTAGGTTTACATTTCTTCAACTTCTTCAAGACCATCATGTTCACCTTTTCTAGAATTATCAAGAAAACAGGTCTAAAGTACCAGGCACATAACGGGGGATTTCACAACCAAATTACTGAATTCAGAAGGGAATCCGGACAAGAGCGTTTTTTTTTTTTCCTTTTGCTGTGGGTGGTGTTATACAGTCTGGCCGAAGTATTAAAATAATATGTGTGCCGCCACATTACAAAACAGAAGTCCCTACTTCCTATCACCTGACAAAGGGAATTAACAAAGCTCTTTCACAAAGTTTTAGTTAACATGTGTTGTTTTTTTCTTGTTTCTTGCTTTAAGCCAAAGGTAACTAACCTGTAAGGAATGTATAAGATGCTCACATTCCAAATTTCTGACCCCCAACACAACCACTATATTATCTACAGTGACCTAAAAAGTGTGTCATACTTCATAGTCAGAGTTTGACCCATACTAACAAATATCAACCTCAGTTTAGTGCAGCAGCCAACATCAGATTTGGACACATCCCGCATTTTGTGGAATGTTTCATTTATTTACTTGTACATCAGGAATCTGCCTACAGGAGCATCCAAAACAGAGCTAAGACCCTACCTCTGAGGAACACAACATGAGGCCCACAGGGACAGGAAATGAACCCCGAGAGAGAACTTGGAAACTGGGCAAACTGGGTTGTGTCCCCCCTTTACCCTCTACCTCTCACTTGGCATTAAAAATCCATAAAAGGAGGCCGGGTAAGAAGGATGAGGCTTGCCACACATTCCAGGAATGCTTCTACTGTAAGTACAACAAAAGTACAGTACAGCAAATGGCTGGTAAGCCTCTCTGAGCTGGCTTGTTAGTGCCGTACCTACGTAAGCGGGGGGTTTCAACACCACAGAACAAGCGTCACCGTGGAGGGATGCCATTGCCCTTCTAAGACTAATGAAGTCACTGCTGTACAGCTTTTGCTGCAAACGGGGACCTGCCATGCTAAGTTTGGAAGTTTGGAGTGAGGGGAACGTTGACCTGTGGTACAGACTCTGGGCTACTGGGGTCAAATACATATGCACACACTGCCCTAGCAAAGCAGAGTTATTTTCTGTATTTCTGTCAATGTGAACAAAGACAAGATGTAAAATGCACAGCACTCTAGACTCTAGATATGTGTTGATGCATTTGTGTGTGTGTGTGTGCGTGAGAGAGAGACGCTACATGAAAAGTGTGAAGGCTTTGGTGGGAATTGTATGGGGTAGCCCTCTCAGGTATGTGTAAGTTATGTGCGCGCGCATGTGTGTGTGTGCATGTGTTTGGTATGTGTATACTCTTATCTGTTTCATAACCATAGCCACACAGCAGCTGTAAATGAAGGTTCTCCTTACCAGTTTAAACATAAAAAACAAAAACATCTTTTCTGAGTTTTCACCTCTTTCTGTGGTCCAGACATCCATTTGACCAATAGCATGCAAAAAACTAGACAAGGTTAACATATATAGTGCAGAGTCATGGATGTGCCTATCAGGCACCAACCCCAGCTTAAAGTGTAACTGTACTCCAATGAGTTTCACAGCTGTCTCTGTGGCGCAATCGGTTAGCGCGTTCGGCTGTTAACCGAAAGGTTGGTGGTTCGAGCCCACCCAGGGACGCAGCTCCTTTTACTAGGAATAGAACAACGCAGGAGAGACTGCAAGATAACTGCAAAGCTTCATAGATATGCAGACCTCTCGGTGGAACTCTGCCAAAATCTACTCTAATTTCCTCTCCAGCCCCAGACAAACCAATAGTTTAACCACTGTGGACCAATAGAAGAAAATGGCAACAGACAAAAATATCTTGGTTACTCTATAAAAGAGGCTGATCTGTTTAATTAAAATGCCATCATTTACTACTGTCTATGAGGTTTAATATACTCCATCCTCATTTCCTTTTTCTGGTTTATCATTTACTGGCGTACTGTACTATATTCTAACCAAGTGAAGGATGACCCTCTGTGACTGACTGAAAAAAGGAAGAAAGGGTGTCAAAGGGTGCCAATTTTTTTTTCCTCACACACACACACACTCTCTCTCTCTCTCTTTCTCACTCTCTCTCATACCATTTATTTATCTATTAATCTTGAATCTTTAATCTTGAATCTTGATATCTATGGTCACTACACTGCTAGAGTTACATCATTCCCACGGCAACCATGAACCACCTTGCTGTGTAGATGTTTTTTTTTTTTTTTTTTTTTTTTTTTTTTTTTTTTTTTTTTTTTTTTTTTTTGCTTGCTTGTTGTATGTATGCCTCAGACTAGAAGCAACATGCTAATGGTCTACCAGGCCAATGCTACTGTGTGCTGTGCAAATTCACCCTGTGATGTTTCTACAACAAACCCTGACTAAAAATAGCCTTTTGTGGAAGAATATGAATGGAATAATTGAGACTACAATGGTAAAGCTGTTCCTGATGTTGTAGTAAGCAGCTTCCAGCACCACCCAGTGAGACCAGCTCGCTGTCATAACCACAGTGCTTAATGCTGTGTGGCTATTCAACACACAATATGACCAGAGAGGGTAAAAGCAGAGCGAGAGGTAAAAACGTTAGTTACATTTCGTGTTTTATTTTATCAAGGGGGAGGGGGGAAAATCTCCCTTAAAGCAGACCAGAGTCAAGCCCTCATACGCTGATACAGAAGATTATAAAGTTTATATTGTGTCGTTCCCACTTATGCAGACCAGGACTATTCACGTTTGCTCCCATTGTAACGTATTATGTTGCTCTATCTTGGTCAGTATTCTCTGGTCTTTGATCGGACTCTGCCTTTCCTGTGACACTTGCGCTCCAGGCCTGCAGAGGACAAATTCAGCATTAGTGCAGACTATGTTGGAGCTTCACAAACAGTGGCAGGGATGAAACAGAGACAAGTCACTGTTAAATGTACACACACAGTTGGGCGTAAGAGTGAGGTCGCTTTGAGGTCAGTGAGGTTGCTTTTCCACTAAGTGAGACACCAGCATGAAGCCGTGAATCTTATTCATAAGCTGCTGGTAACTTCTGGGATGGGTGCCTGTCACTGGCCAGCACCGGACTTGACTGGTTTGGACTTGACTGGTTTGGACTTGACTGTAGAGAGTTACAGAAAAATTTAATTGTGTAGGAGTGTAATTTATGATATGGTATGATATGATGTGATATATGTTTACATGTGGTAACTAACAACAAATCAAAGTAGCCTCCTTGACTACTCTTTCCGGTGATCTAAACCTGAGCTCCACTCCACCAGGGAAAGACCAAGGCAGAGGAGGGAGACTAGACTAGTTTTATGTGAGGTAGGAAAGCCCAGATTTGCTTCCTGAGCCCTGACTAAAGGTCACAAGACATGAATGTGCAATCCAACCCTGAACTGCATAGCGTAGTGTAGCATAGCATTGCATGTTACTGTGATCAAGGGCTCACTAATGTGCCAGGGGCAGGCCCTTGACATCACTCCATGTGCCATCTACTACTCCTCTCTAATGACACAGGTATCACAGAACATCCTGGGTTATGATTTATGCTGGCTGACTACACAAATAACGCTGTAATTAGGGTGAAATGAATCAAATAAGACTGTCTGTGATTGTGATACTGCTTATAGGATTATAGGGTAATAAGTGATTGTATTTAAACATTTCATGTGTAGATCCTGATAATACTGGCGTTGCAGTCGGGAAAGGTTATGTTTAGGCTTTTTTCAGGCTGTGATCAGGGCATGTTGCCTTCTATTCGCTTGAAACTCATTTCCAGCATTTGTTTGCTCAGTAAACATATCACTCCACCCAGTCACAGTGTTCACATACTGCTTGTTTGTGCATATTAATAGCTATAACACAATCAGTGGCAGTCAAAGGTGAGCCAGTTAGCTGTATGGCTGAGTATTGTTGTTGAGTTATTATCACCAACAAACTGAGTAGATGATTAGCAGGCCACAGCATACCCTGGACTAAATGAAGAAAATGATCTCAGTCCTTTTCTGTAACTATTTTTCTTATGTATTTATCTGGTCTTATCTTATCTATACACAGCCGGTGTTTTTTGCTGTATTTGCCACCAGGGAGTTGCCTCTCCCTTGCCTCTCCATAGTGGCGGTGTTTGTAATCAGACCGCCCAGCACAACTGGGGAAGCGTGTTTGTGGACGACGCCTTGAAGAAGCTTGTTTCCACCACCACACATGGGTTGTCGCTCAGCTCACCACACACGTACTGCATGTTTTGAAAGATCCAATGATGAAATTAGACAATAGTATAAAGACTTTATACTTCAGCAAAGAGGGAATACCTCAGATCGTTCATTCTATTCTTCTCAGTGAATTATTATTTTACTTTTTTTATTCCTTTATAGAACCACATCACTAAGGCAGTGGGGCTGAATTAATACCTCACAGAAAATTACCCTTAACTGTATCACTATGTAGCCTTCTGATAGCCACTCCTCACACACACACACACACACAGACTCATAGATTAGAAGTGTGCTGAGAAACACAGCATATAAAAGACAGTTCCCTGAGAGACAGAAAGAAAGAAGAAGAAAAAAAGTGGTGCTACTATTCTGAGCGATACCCGATCCTGCTCCTGCTCAGCTTTCAGTGGCTTATAATAGGTACTGAAGGACCAGTGCAATGCAGCCAAGAGAGGGCCTAAGAAACCCTAAATGTAGGGATGTATCTACAACAAAACAACACACATACACCTGGACAATTTGGAACTGGCGGGTGTGGCATGGCTTGAGGCCATATGAAGACCACTGGTTTAGTTTTTTGTAAGTATAGCTTAATGTCTGGACTGTGAATCTTGGTTATAAAACTTCTCATACAGTTTCATGCAGATGAGACAAGCATGCATTTTCTTTTCCTAACCTGAGGGGATGTTATGGGGGCGGGTTAATGGTGTTTATGAGGTCTGATTTCAACCTCTTGTAAAAGCTGACTGCTATCAATGATGTTTGTTTAAAATAGTGTGGCAATTGAGATAAACTATTGGAGACCATAAAACCATAAAGTACTCGAAATAATACTGTTACTTCTGCCAGGTCAGAAACAGTAAAGCCTACCCTATGACCATCTAAAGATTTGACAGCCTTGGGTTTAAAACACCTGCTTGCAGTTCATTTTATCATTTAAAAAGTGCTATCTTGTTTCTTTCAACCATGTGCACATTTGATGATGAATTACGGGACAAATGGAGATAAACGCTTGTGAAGTAAAAGACAGAGCCTATTTCAAGACCACCTAGATCTGTCAGAATCAGATCACAGATTTTCAATTGTGTTGTGTTACCTGTATTGCCATGGTTCCATCTTAACAAAAGGTGACCCATTTGATGTAACAAGACAATATCTTGCCCTTAGAGCATGCTGATACATCCCACTCAGGTGGAACACACTGACCTGCTCAAGGTCTCCACACTCCTGCTGAGACCACCTCCATCCGAGACCAGCTCCATGGCCTCGGGGCTCTGGCTCTGCATCTTGGGCTGCAGGAACGTGGGCGTCTGAGGGCCAGGGCCAGAGTCTTGGGCAAACAGGGCAGGTGATATGGCCCTGGGGCTAGAGCAAGGGTCTGGAGTCAGTGGCAGTGGCAGAGGTCTGGCGTGAGGAAGGCCTGCCGAGAGAGCAGGCTGGGGCAGGACACGCTGCTGCCCTGCCATCTCACTCTTAAGCGTCTTCACCTGACGGAGAGAATGAAGGAAAAGAGAAAAAAGAGAGAGCCAGAGAGAGAGAAAAAAAGCACTTTTCATTAAGACTCTGTGCCCAACAGTTATGCAAGCCATCAAACAGGCTGACCTTTGCTCGGGTACCTATAAAAACATATCAGTGCACAGCCAGGGAAAAATGAAGGCTGAGCAAGGCATACAAATAATGAAAAACCTCTGCGCCTGTCTCTAACAACTCTCTTACCTTTCCCACACAGACTGGCTGCATGTTCTGATGACTGATGGAATAGGTGTAGAAACGAACCCTTATCAGAGCGACATCAAAACCTGAATCATCCATTGCCTCAGATGCTTAGTGGTCAAGAGAAAACAAGAAATGCTAAGTCACTCCACAGATTAAAATCTCCTTATTCGCAACTCAGTGATGTGTTGTGATCTAAAATACACAAGAAAATAACACCGTGAAGACAAAACGCTTCACATAGAGTCACAGAAAACAGAACAACACTGATCCACATGCTGCCTTTCAGTGCCTTTTTTGGGGTCAGACCCTGCCAAAGTCGATCACCAAACCATTAGGACTTCCATGACGCATGGCAAGTGCTGGCAGCCAAGAGAAAAACACTGTTCCTGCAAAGGTCTTGCACTAACTAATTTGATAATGTGCTGTTTTCAGCCCAGGGTTCGACCAATGATTAGGAAACAAAGGGAAAGCTATACAAGCTAGTCTGCTACCATCTCAACGGTGAAGCTGAACAATAAGAGGAAAAGGAGGATGATGATGACAATAATATTTGTTTGCTCGAGCCCTCAAACTATCCAGAACTGTCCAGTCATCGGCCACTGCATAATCAATGTTCATTAGTTCTCTATATTAACTGCCACTGCACATCCCCATAGGTCAAAGAGGGCAAGGTTGTGTGAGAGCAGACTGTGCTCCTGTGTTAGATGGGGGCCCAGAGGAGACATGAGCACTATGCTCAAACTCTGAATGGTATTTCCCTAACTGGACTGGACTAATTTAAAATATTTTTAAATGTAGTTAGTTGCATTCCATTGTAACAACACGTGACCTGTGCCAACCATGTACTGATTACTGAATGGTTTTCCAGACCAAATCATTAAAGCTACCTGAAATATACTGACAAATCGGATATAAGTGGAGTAAAATGATCCTCAGACAGGCAATGGCAGGTGGGTCACAAAGGGTGACCTACACAAAGTCCTTATTTACAGAGGCACTGTTTCATCAGATAACTGCATGCCAGCGTTTTTCCACCGACAATCTGAATCTAGAAATTAACTGTTAGCACTGCATGTCTGCACAACCCTCAGCTTAAACAATCCATATCAAAGGAACTCCAAGCAAGGGCAGCTACATTTCAGGGGAAAATGCATGCGAAGGTCAAACAAGTCTCTCTACCACCATGCAAACAGCACATCAAACTACCTCTGTACATCATCATGCCTGGTCAAGCAACAGCTTCAGTCTCAGCCTAGCAACAGCAGCCTCACCTGGCCTCCAGGCAAACTCGTGGGTAGGTATCCAGTCACACACAGGGCTATGCTCATGGCATTCACTTACTCCTCTCTCTGTAACGACTAAAGGAAGGTCTGGAGTGGCTGTCAGCACCTTTATTTTTTAAAGGCAGTAATCACCATCAACAATGATGACAATCAGAAGTGCAATCTCCATTCAGTTACATATTTACTCACAACCTTCACCCCGCATGAGGGGTTGGCATTGATAAGTCTCACAAATGTTTTCCTCATTAGTGTTGTTCTTTTACAGTGATCCAGATTCTGGCTACCTAAGTACCTCTAAAAACATAAAACATACTATAAACAACCCTCAATAATTAATAATACACAACATGCAAGGGACTGACAACATGCGGCAAAAAAGGAGAAATGTTAATCATTGCTAGAATCAGTGTAACATTAATCAATACACAGCATGGCTTCACGCAGTTTAGGGATCTAAGGACTTGGTTTTCTTCATCCTAAACAGAATCTGATGTGTGGCTATTCAATTCATGGACATCTGCTAATTGTTGTTTTTTGGCACTTGCTTTTCACAGACCCAGCATCTGTCACTGACCTCAAAACAGTCATAAATTACTACAAGACAGATAAATCTGCCAAAATGCACATAACCGCATCAACTAGACTGTGGCAAATATTCCTTTGTGCTGACAAAGTTAGACAAGTCATTGTTTTTGCCAGTGACATCTGTATGGAGGCAGAGACCACTAAAAAAATATTACTACAATTGCCCAACAATATTCTCACCGCAGCATAGTAACTGGAGTGACATTTTGTCTCTGATCTTTTGTGCTATCAACAAACTATTTTTATTGTGTTTGAATAGCTAAATGGTTCCTAAATGTTCAGTCTATACACAAACACCACAGCTAGTATGCCAACTAGAGTGATTCTATGTGTAACATTGACTGCTTTCATTATTGACCCATTTCTACAAACACATCAACAAGATGTTGTCCTGTTTTTTTCCTAGTTTCCACATAAAGGAGTCAGTTTCATTGGTTCAATTTAATTATACGTATCTGGCAAATCTTAATCCACTTTAGGTGATCTTGCAGAGCTATTTAGATGGGAGCAGGAGGAGCTGGAGAGACATCACTTGGATTACAGTTTTTCTTAATGACTTTAGTGCTCGCCTCAAACCATCATAAAAGTTTGCACAACAATCTTTGTTTCTTGAAACAGTGCGAATGACCTGGCAAAACAGTAGATGACTTGCCAAAGTGTGCACTCTAAACTCACACTGCTGCCAATACTATGGCTACTCTTACTAGAAAGACCATTAACAAGCATGATAAGAAAAGTTTTGTTGACAAATTCTGGTAGCAGGCTTCCACACTAAAACAAGGGAACTGCAACTGAATTCTTCCGAGAGACAGAGATCATTGTACTCTAACAGTTTTGTCAGTTTCACATTTGAATATAACTAAGCACATTTGAACATATAACTGGCATGTTGTCTTTTGACGTGGAGTCCTACCTTCTTCTTTCTTGGTGTGACAGAGGGAATGTCAGAGACCTCTTTAGAGGCATTTGCAATGCCACTCTCTGCTGTGTTGCTTGTCATGGCCTGAAAGCACAATTGAGGAGGGTAAGGAACAATAAAAAACTGACCGGAAACTTACAGTTTTATTCAGCTGCATTGGTGCATTTCTCATATCAGTTTAGAAATTATAAAAACTACTAATTCAACCTCCACATCTTCTAGTAATTCGTGCACATCATAAAAGCAATTTCTTCTTCACATGCTTTTATTGCTGATGCAATTGCTTGTGTAAAACTGTCAGCAGTGTTTTACACAAGCAGTTCCTCATGCCATGTCAGTCAAAATGCACTGTACAGGTTCTCTGCTGAGTAGTTCCTCATGACAAAACATTGAGGTATTAATTCATTACTCACGTTGTTTCATGTAAAAGTGCTGAGCAAGTCAGTATTTGCAACTGCTAGTATAATTTTGATAGTTCAAACCGGAAACTCTCAGAATGAACAAAATTCATATTTCTGTTCATGCAGGCACAAGGCAGGCATGGTCTTGGCGGCCTAGATCTGCTCAGCATGCTTCTGCAAAAGCTGTGAACCTGCAGCTGCATGACAAGTCCAAAGTCAAAACAAGGAGCAAGCAGAAAGCAGAGAGGAAGAAGCAATAAAACGCTGTCATAGCACACAGCTGCATGGAACTCCAAATAGCATGGCTTGGGAGCAAGAGCTGATTGGTTTACGTCAAGACCAAATAACAAGCACCTCAAGTGTTTCCCATAAGAACCAATTATTTCTAGAACACTTTCTTGGGAAGGAATAGCTCTACCGTCTGGTCTTGTCTTGATTTTTCTTGGCTGACAATGAATTACATTATCTGGCAACAAACTGCAGCAGAAATAGAACTGTAAATTATGCAGTACATCTGAAGAAACAAAATCGATTGAGGAAGACAATTGCATTTACACATGCATTAAGGATATTTAGCAGAATCAATGAGTTAACTTTGGTTAATAGCCAAGAAATTACAGTACTTCCTGACTTCCTGTAACAAGTCATTTTTATTTATTTTAATACACCTTTGACTTGGTCCAGCTTTAGTCCTGCCTTATGGGTTCAAGTGTAATTTGGTCTTGTGCACCACCACTAGTCAGATTATTACAAAAAAAGACAGACACAACTTCTGTGACCACACTTTGCCAATGCCACCGGCAAGCATAAAGTGCAAGACAGGACTAGAGATTGAGATAAAGATGAAGAGATAAAGACCCAAAAGCTTTGATTTGTTTCAGTCTGACTTAATTTGATTTGAGAGAGGACTTCATATTGGGCATGATATATGAGATATTACAGTTTAGTACATTAGGAATGGTATATCAAATACCATTCCCAATTTGGCAATTTTTTTTTAAAAAATGGGCGAATTAGGTGAATAAAAAAGAAATTATAATTGAAAAAGACATTTTTGGACACTTTGGTGCGTAGCATTTACCTTTTTCTTTCTGGGAACTGGTGTCCGTGCCTTTGGAGTGGGTGAGTAGGGTGACTTTTCCCTCTCTGAAGTCATAGTTTGGACCTCCTAGAAAGACAGAAAAGAGTACAAACTCAGACATAAAATGCAGCCAAACCAAGAGACCATGAGAAGGAGATGACAGGCACTGTCTCAGGAAATACTAAAAACATCTTTTCTAAACATGCATGTCAGGAGTCAAGAGTTCAGGTTTGACGTCACGAGGGGCAGGGTTAAGGGGTGCAAGGTTATACTGACAAGCTGGACGTCTCATGTTAGGCAGAGATGTAGGTGGTCTGGAAAACGTAGACCTACAGGAGAGGTGTTGAGAAAGAGCAAGTTTGATCATATACTGGGGTCATCTAAGGTCAAAGTAATAAGATCACCTGATGCCACACCTCATCATCAATCAGTCCGACTGGCAATCAGTCAGACTGGCGCACAACCCTTTTATGGTGCACAACATCTGAATCAGCTTTTTTTGAGAAATTTTCCATCTTTCTAGATGAAGACCAACACTGATGTTCCATAGCATAGCAGATCATGCCTTTTGATTTCAGTCAAAGAGTTTTTTTTTTCAAAACAAATCCAACAGCAACTAATGCCACATAATTGTGATCAAGTATTTTAAATTCTTTAGGGTTACTCAAAGATATTTGTGAGACCTGGAAAACAGTAAATAAAGGATTTATGATTTATGATTTACATAGTTTCAGAAGCATCAACAGTCTGTGCTGCTCTCATTTTAAAGACGTTTTTCATAATGAAGTTCAAAAATCCAAAACATTTAGAGCTGATTCAAAAGCCACCTTCAGAGACGGGCACCCTGCACTCCCTACTTGGCCTGTGTTTGACACAGGAGAGGGGGTGATCCTGTACCCACATGAGAGTCAGGCACCCTTGACTATTTTGGTTGTGATCAATTTCTTTCCTGCTACAGCATTGCCAACACGTTTCAGGTTCAGAGGGAGTGACCTGAATGCCTGAGCTGTTTCTGCCTATCAAAAAGATTAATCGACTCAACAGACATAGAAATGTGAAAGCTGATTGGTAGATAGATAGATAGAAAGATAGATAGATAGACAGATAGATAGATATAGATAAATATAGATAAATAGATATGTAGGTACATAGATAGATAGATTAATAAAGATAGATAGATAGATAGATAGATAGATAGATAGATAGATAGATAGATAGATAGATAGATAGATAGATGTCATTTGTATGTGTGGTCTGCAAACAGATGGAAGGATTATAAATTATAAATATGATCTTGACATACTCTCACCTTTACGATGATAACATTGGCAGTCTCTGTCTCTTGTACTGAATCACCCTTCCCTGTGTCACTCTCAAAGATAGTGCTGTAGCTCTGGATAAACTTGGCCATGATCTTGTTGCAGATGTTCTGTTCCTGTATCCCATCAAACCCCAAGGATACACTGAGGAGACACACACCAATGTCAGAGGGTGTTATTGTTGTAGCAGGTTGTCAGAGTAAAACAACAAAACCCAATGAATGGATGAATAAATGAATGAATGCATAAATGAATGAATGAATTAATTAATGAATAAAACCTAGTGATGGACTTGTACATGTATGTAACATGCATGTTAACAAATGTGCAGATGGTGCACCGTTTTATGTACACACAGGTGTGAAGGCGCATTCACACACACACACATTCACAAACACACACACACACACACACACACACACACACACACACACACACACACACACACACACACACACACACACACCAAATCGCTCTATGTGGTTAATTACGTGAGCTGGGCAGACGGAAGGTACATCATGCAGTGTGTAGAGGGAGCTTCTGCATCCCACAAACCACTCAGCACCTCTTACAACTCCTCATCTGCCTTGGCCTGAGAAGCACTGGCACATCCAGAGTCTGACTTATTAATAGCTGGATGCTTTGCTGTGGCAAGCAATGTTCTCAAACGTGAACTGGCATGCTTGCTAACGAACATCCAAAACTATCAGTGGTCAGAGACTCAACTTTGTTACACAGGGCAAGACTACAGGAATACACCAAGCCAAGCTTTTACTGGGTCAAGACAAATCTTAACCATAAACAACCAGTATGACATATGCCATTGGAGGTACACTAACATTTCATTTAGAGATTACGCAAAAGTGATATGACAACAGTTTAGTTTCCAACCCTAAGCTACACCCTTGCTCTGATATGCACCCTGCTACTAGAGGTTTAGCTAACTAGGCTACAGCACCCTCTTTTGGACAGTAGGGCTCCTCCTACAGTAAAAACAGTGATAGCGAGGCAGTACGTAAACCCAGGAAACAACTATTCCCGGTTGTTATTTTGTTTGTGTGAAACCTGCAAACTGTTTTTTTTTCAGGAGGGTGGGGGTGGGGGGGTGATACAAAAAGATAAAATTTTTTCAGTTACTGGGTATGAGGGCCAGGGTGTAACTCAATGGAATACAATACACTAGTTATTCTAGGGTTACAGGGCAGCAATTGGTGACCTGGAAATGTTCATGGAAACCCCCTAACAGTAACTTAGGGTCTGATTCAGGCCGGATGTCTCCACGTTACCCAAGGGTGCGATTTGAGCACCCGGACAAAACTGCTAACAGCCAGTGACACAGTAACGCTGGGGGTTCAAAGGGGGAGAAGTACTTGTCGCACATAAGCACCACAACGTCATAGACCCTAAAAAAGGCATAATGTTGTTTCCAGACACACACGTGAAAGAGGGATATAATGTCTCACTTCTCCGAGGCAGCAGGATAGAGAAGCCAAGCACTGGTACAAACATAGCTGAGGAGAATGTGAAGGGGGCATTAGACCATCTCGTCCAGCGATTATCAGCTGTGCCAAGCCAATGAGGACAGGCGTGCTGTACATATTTTTTCCACATTCTTTATCAGGAGAGGAGAAGGAGGGTATCTTTTCATTTGGTATAACCTATTCCATTACTCTCTTTGACAGGTGATAGAGTCAGGTCACACTGGCACCATGTGCATCTGGCAGCTCAAAGCACTGATGAAATGTTGCACATTCTCCCACCCTGCCCCTGCTAACCCATCCAAGTTGCATTAGCTTTGGTGACTCACTGGAAAACATTGGGGCCGAAGACAGTTGCCAGGTTGAGGGCATTCATGCGATTCTCCTTGTGCCGCTGGTCAACCTGGGTGAGGAAGTGGCACAGGTACTTGAGGAGGCTGTGGTGCAGCTCGGGCAGCTGCTGCAGAAGCTCTCTCATGTGCTGGCAACAGCTCTCCTCAGATGACTCTGTGGGAGACAGGACACATTCCTGAGACATGGAGCAGCACACACACACACACTCATAGATGATGCATAGAGGGAAATACAGACATGTGAGCCAACCACGTCAGCATAGCTGACACCAAGCACCTCTACCTTACCTCAAGGCATTCATCAGATCATATTACAAAGATCAGGAGTCAATATTATATTCTGTCATACAGTACAAGTCTGATACAGAGAGGCCATAATAGTTTACTTGGAAAGTACACCATAAAAGTTGTGACTATTCTGTGTGAAATTAAGGTTAGACTGATGCAAGAGTCTGGCAGACACCAAGAGTTGAGTTTGTGTGTGTGTGTCTAAATTTCTAAATGGAGACAGCCTCTTAGCTAATGACCAGTAAATAGCCCACTTCATGTCCAAACTGAAATGCAGAGGATTAGCCCACCCATCCACAAAGGCGGATACCATTAGCACACTTTTGTAATCAGGTCAGAAGTGGATCAAAGTTGATGGAAATAGAGACGGGAAGGGTGTGTGTGTATGGGGGGGGTGTATGTGGATAGTGGATATTAGGGAGGAAAGAGAAAAGCTAAAAAAGCAATTTGCTTAAATAATTACATGTTATTGCAAATCATATAAAGTTCACGGAGGGCTGTCAGTTCGGTGTTTGAGTACAAAGATTTGTAAATGGGCTGAATTCTTCGCTGAGGCGTAAACTACCTCCTAACCTTTAAAGGGGAACTCCGGCATGTTTCACGGGCCAGATGTTAGATGTCTTGAAAAACAGAAAGAACAAAAGAAGAAAAAAGCAGTGCAACATAAGACTGCTACAAATTTACAAATCTACCCTATGAGTGACAATTTAGTTTCTATAATAACAAGGTCAGAGACTAACAACAGGGTAAGAGTTAAACGAGTGTTATCAACACATGACTTTGAGAGCTCTGATGTCTCTCAATCATGAGCATAAGTCACACTGTCAAACAGCCACCATCTGTGTTGAGCCAGATCATCACCCATGATGTCACTTGACATATAATAATTACTCTGAGCATTGTCTCTTAACTGCATTAAAACAAGGAATGAGGTTAACAGATAAACCAAAACACTGTTTTAAATTGAGAATACGCAGCAGGAGAAACAGAGAATTGGGATTACTTAACAGACTATCGGCTGAGCAGTGATCAATGAAGCTTAACTGGAGGAGAAGGTCTAGCTTTAATACTGCCCTGTAGTCTCCATCCATCCTATTTTACTGTTCAATCTGTTCCCAATCTCTCCTGATCCGCTTGAGTTGGGGAAAACTGAAAAGAAGGAAATTTGTAAAGTTTCAACACAGACCGTTTGTCATCATCACCATGTCCCATTACTTTAAAGGCAGGCTGCATTAATGGAAAAGCATCAAGGGACAAACAGAGCTGCTGATGTTCCTTTACAGCTTTTTTTACCATATAGGTTTGTCCTTGTTTGCTTCTGATTTTAAATGATCACATGTAATCCGATTACAATCTCAATGTTCCACTTCAGCAGCAAATTCCAGGATCACGTGAGAGACTGTCACATGCTGTTTTAATGGTGAAACAGTACAAGTTGGCAGAGCGAAACAGTACCTGCGACAGTGCATGATATCACTTCAAACAAACTGGCCTTTCATGTGGCTGTCCTGGCTGCCAAGCGACACCATCTGTGCACAATGCTCAAGACACACGTGCCACAGAGGGAGGGAGAGCGGGAGAGAGAGAAAGAGAGGAATGGAGAGGAGTGGAGAAATAAGCAGGAGAAGGAGAGAGAGAGAGAATGGAAATGAAAGAGGCAATGTCAGAGGGAAGACAAAGTCAGAAAGGGTAAGATGCAATCCACACAGGGAAAGGGTGGGGCTGAGAAAGAGAGGTCTCATTTTGGCTCTCATGCTCGTGTTGCACAAAAGAACTACCGTACTCAGCCAACACATTATTCAAGCTCACCAGCAACAACCTCACTTGCAGAATGGTTAGTAAAAAGGCTGTATGATAAGATATGAAAGACAACATTCATCTACAAAGAGGTGTCTGTTTTACATTACTTCACCAACCAATCAGCAGCTAGATAGGTCTAACCATATCAACAACTTAAAATTGTTAAGAGATTTAATAAATAGATGTCATGAACATAAAAAATTAAGGAAAGCAAACACCATTTTAAAATGAGGACTCTTAAAAACCTTTGTCATTTCCCACTTTATCCAGTCAACCAGTCAGCCAACCATCACTTTTGTTCACACATAAAAGTCACATTCATTTTCTCCCTACTGCCTTTCTAGCAACTCAGCATCAATTCATTTAAACCACACTGCAGAGTCCTTCAGCACAAGGACAAATGAGGGCAGCATAAGCCCCTCTCCCATCCTTATTGAAATGCATCAAATGCATCTGTTGGCAGCGATAAGACTCGGGTGAGGAATGTGCCACTTATTCCCTTTTCATCTACTCTTTTTTAACACTGCAGTCCAACTTCAATGCACTCCAGGCCTGACATGGCAGACAGAATCCATCTGTCCTCTCAAAGGCCTGGGTCACCCCAAGGTCAGAGTCTCTCTTTGGCATGGAGCCCTTAATCAGACTTGGGCGTGCAGTACAGAAGGGGTCTGTGTGTAAGAAAAAAAAAAAAAGTCCCTTGGGAGCTTTGGAGGTGCTGGCTGACTCAGCAAAATGCATGAATCCAGCTGAGCTGCTGATGACACACTCAGCAAAGTTAACTGGAGCAGTGAGGCAGGAGCCTCTGGCTCCAGCACCCCTGGAGATGACTCGAACAGAATCCAGAATCAGAGCATATAATTGGCTATGAGTGTGCTAATAATTGCAACACGTTAACGGTAACTGTTCACTGGGTGCAAATGATTCGCTCATAAGTTATGGCATAATTTGTGGTATTTGTATATTTTAGGGGGATTTAGCACTGCTATGTTCTGTTCGTTTTCTTCTGCCAATCTATTGGTTATATGTTGTCTCTCTGAATGATATAACGTTCGGTTATTTAACCCAGAACAAAGTTCATGGGCACACTGTATATGGAGTTTAATTTTTTTTTAGTCAGTCAGTCAAACAATGTGTTCATTTATGCAATTCCAAGCAACAATGTGATCTGTAAAGTGTGATTTTACAGTTTAATTTGATACCTAATTAGAGGTGCACTGTTTATTGTACACTAGTGCACAAATCTGTCACCTCCTATCCTGATGGCTGTCTCACCTGCAGAAAATATCCCCGCAGTACACATCTGCTATCATAACAACAGGTGTCATAGACATGCACACTAAAAGGCTCACCCTGGTGCTGCTGGATAAATGCGGGCTGTACACTGGAGTGGATTAGGCCCTCAGGTAGGTCCCTGAGGAACTGCTTCAGCAGACTAGCGACCGTGCAGACGTCAGACTCCTGAGCCAGGTCCACCAGCTCACAGCGCTCCAGGCGCTGCCTGAGGGCATCCACAGCACGGACACTCCCGTTCACCCGGAACAGGCCTTCCTGCTGGAGACCTGCAGGAAGAGAAGACAAGAGTCTAGTTGTACATCCCAACATACAGAAGAGCCATCCAGAATCACACACCAAAAAGTGTGCAGTAGAAGCTCTCTGGCGTTTTTCTGCCTCTCTTTTGGTTATTTCTGAGAAAGTTCTGATCACTACAATGCCTAATACAGAACAATACAGAACAACTACACCAGAGGACAGCATGGCTTCATGGACCCACTAAGCCTAAGCGATCAGATGAGCACAACAAAGCAATCTGCTGCCATCTAGTGTTCACAATTCAGCTTAACCTCTTATCTGAAGGTAACATGAAAACAGAAGTTTCTTTGACAGTAGGTAAATTCAGAATAGGTAGAACCTGTTTTGTTCATTATATGTAGCAACTGTCCACACTGTCTATGTGTCCCCTCTATAAAAGTGTAGACAGTCTGAGTGAAAGGATCCAGCAGAGATGTTCTGTTCTGTTCTGACATGACACTGAGAGGGGGAGGTTTTCAGAAGTAGTAATAGTATTACAATAGAAATAAGTATAGTATAGTAATACATATTGACCCATGACACTATATATATATTTTTTTTTATTATTATTTTATCAATGTAACAGCCAAAAAATTATCCTGCAGCATATGTAATTCCACTAAAAAGATCTTACCATGCTCAAGTAGGTACTCCACCATCCTTCGGACCACCAGGGGCACTCCATCCTCCACCAAGCCCAGTTGCCTCAGCTCTAACAGAGGCACACCAAACACCCTTTTCCCCAATGTGGCAGTAGGTCTGGGCTTGACCATAGGCAGTTGCACCATCTTCTTCATGTCCTCCTTTATCTGCACTGCTGCTTTGTTGTGCTTTCGAGAACATAAAAAAGAGGAGGTCAGTTGACCGACCACAGGCACTGCCATCACTGGCTGAAACATACTTCTTTTGTTAATGACACTGCATACGGTGAACCATTGCACAACCGGACTGTGTTCCTGCGACAGCAAAAGGGAAATGTATGACCTGTGGGCTATCTGTTACCGCGGTTGCTGTGCACCTGTATCTAGGGGTGTGTGCAAGAGGGAAATGCACCGGAAGCAACAGACGGTAACGGCGACAGTCAACTCAGCTGCTTTGTAATAAAATAGGGCTGGGGTGACGTTTGCGTTAAGCAGCGAGGTTCAGGCACACACACACACACACACACACACACACACACAAATGCAACCAGCAGCCTGCACTGTGTGTGTTTGAACTGGTGAAGTAGGTACACAGGAGAGTGATGAACAAGCCTCACTACATTAATTTCAAGTTAGGCTACATTTTGAGCAAGAGAAACCAGTTAACCATAACGGCCAGGGCCAATTATGCTAGTTTGTAGTGTAGCCTGCTGACTTCGTTGAAATGAAGCTATTTACGCATTTAAAATTGGAAACTGAATTAAATTGCTAACTCACCCTTTTTGGCCATTTCTGCCGCATGGATTTGCTGACGTTAAATGTAGCTAACCCTCGCCGTTTCTTTGAAATATGCCAAAGGGGCATCTCGGTAATTTTCAAGTATATGGGAAAATACCTGCTCAAATGACCACATACATATGTACATTACATTGTATATAAATAAATGAATTAGGCCTAAACACTGGCCTACTATAACAGTCACTGAGCTGAATAACACCACTGAACATTTACGTGCAAGGGCCCATCTCTGTTGTTGTCAGCTGTCAATCTGATCACCAGTATCCATGGAAACAGGAGACTGGTTGCCGTCATATTATTTGGACAGCTCGTGGCATGTTTGTGCTTTTGGAATTAGGACTATATTGCGTGCATCTGTAGGCTAATTACAATACGTTCACAAAACAATTTTAACGATTGGTCCTGTGTAGGCTATGAGTGTATACACCTGAGCAACGACCTGCTTTCATAAAAAATTAAAAAGATGAGAGGTAGATAGGAGAGAAGTAGATAGGCCTAGGTTATGAATATTGGCACATTCAAAAACTAATAGGTCATCTCATGACTGTGATATGTTGATGCATGATAGCAGCAGTCTGAAGGACCTGAAAGTCACTCATTATTATAAAATTGGTCCCAATGACTTTGGCACCCCTGATGCAGGGGAATAAAAGGATTGCCCATGATGGATGTAAGTTTGTCCAACATCTTCCTGTCACCCTGTCAATGGATTTCAAAGATCACCCAAATCAGAGCCAGCACTTCTGACCACCTTATTAAACCTCTTTCTGTCCCTCTGAGCTGTCACATCACCAAAGACCACAAGACCACAGTGTAACATGCTTTCGACGCCATCTAACCATGTTAAATGTCAGTTTTTTTACTCAAAGCCCAAAATGATATCCTGATGGTATCCGCGCATACACTGGAAAAGACTGAATCTGAAACCAAATAAATAATTACCAAAAGTTAGTCATTAATTTAGCCGGCCTAGTCAACTAATATTGCAGCCCTTGTCTTAATTTAATTCCATTGTTGTTGCTGTCAGAGAACCAGTCTTATCACATCACCAGATGTATCATATTTACATAACCCTGTCACCTTGCAAACATGCCACAGTGAGATCTGTTCAAGATTTAGGCCAGCCAAGGCCCAGACCTGCAACTGCTCTACCCTCACAAAGAAAGTGCTCTATTAATTGAATTCAAATCAGTCAATTACTCAAACCCTTCACTCTTGATCCCTCAAAGTCACAGATGATTAGCTTCATTCACTAACTGCCTTTCTGTCTGGCACTCAGTTAACATCTGTGCTTTGGGCTTCAACTTTGATCAAGGCCCTTTAAATCCATGCCAATGCCACCAGGGCAAATAAACGTAAGCTACCTGTTGGCCAGCTGTCTTTCACAGAGTGGCACTTGGCCAAATTGGATTAGTCCTCATCCCTGAGGAAAGAGTAGCCTAATTCACCAGCCCAGGATGTGAAAGCAGCATAGTAAGACTCTTCTAACTCCTGCCCTCTGTGACACCAGTCTGGAGAGTGGCCATCTATTCCCCTGGTGAATGGCAGACCATGGTGGCACACCAGCACAATGGTGGGATTCTTTTAGCAGCCCTCTCCCAGAAATGCAGCAGCCATTAGCCAATTCTGTGTGCCTCACTTAACAGCTTTCCACAGCACCGTACACTTTAAATAGCTGTAAATGCCCACACTGCTACTCACAAACACAGCATTAATGCATCCATTCAATCTAGAGCACCATTTCATTCGGGAATACCAGTATGCTCTGTGAACCTCAAACTAGATTTAAAGATAATCCAGGAAACCACCCCATTTGCACTGATGGGAATAGGGTGGAGGTAATGGCCAAACATGGCTTGAGCAAACATCCAATGCTGGAGTAAACTTCACAGATGGCACTTAAGATGGCTCAGGCAAGAATGGCAGAAGAAACAGATGCTCTGTGCCGCAGGCCTCTGTGCCTACTGTGTGCTCCCTCTGATACTTGAATTAATAAATGCATCACAGAAATAGAGGCACTATTAACTCATATTTAGACCTTAGCCTTTTGATTTAGGGAACGCTATGCTTGGTTGGCCATCCAACCGTAGCTATGAGGAAGCAGTCATTGCCAGAAATGTGTCTTGTTAGTATTGCTCTAGAGGTGGCTATGTTGGCATGAACACACGTTTTCTGACAGATACCTGTATTGAGCAAATGGCCTTTGCTTTTGTTGGTCAGATTACTGTGCTAGTAACAGAAACATATCAATGATAATAAATCTTATAATATTCTAATTATCAGTTGTTAAATTACTAATTTTTTAAAGATACATTTCTGGCAGTTTGTTGTCAGAGAGCCCTCTTACTGGGTGGCTACAGTCTTTTTTTGTTTATTTTATTGCTTGACTGCGATTAAATGACAACTTATGGAATATTTAAAACACGTGATGCTGACAACAAAATAACATTTAGCCTTACATTAAGTTATTGAAGCATTACAGATTAATGAAAATATCCTGAACAGTACTCCCTTTTCAGTGGGAGCTGTATGCTCAATCAATGGCACCAGTAATGTTGTAAGAAAGATAAGCCTGTCTGAGCTAAGTTACCCATGACTGTCTTTACAAGTCTGTGCAAGCAGATGTCCCTTAAATCTGCCCCCCCCCCCAAACACACACACACACACACACACACACACACACACACACACACTTCAAGCACATTTTCCCACTCAGTTTCAAAGAGCTTACACACATACATGCACTCACACATGCACACAGATCCCCGCAACTCAGGTTTATCTGTGACCTAATAAGAGGGATAAGTGTGTCATTTACACTCTAAGCCAGTATGTCTCAAAGCTCTTATCTTGAAAACATATTCTATCTTGCAAATTTACTTCTAACAATTTACAAATATGTCAAGCACAGAGTAAAGATGCCATTTCACAGCCACCTTTGTTCTGCATCAACATGACCTGTGCCTCATGTTCACTAACTTGAGAATGCACTTTTGAGAATGCACTTAATAATTTAATTTCTCTACACTGCGTTACACTATTGCACTTTCAATTTTAAATAGTGCAGATTCTACGTTAGCAATATGCACTCCTTGTTTGTTCTTTCATTGAGTTGTAGCCTGAATGTTATCCTCTTTTGTAAGTCGCTTTGGATAAAAGCGTCTGCTAAATGCCTAAATGTAAATGTAAATGTAAAACTTGCATCTCACTTGATTTATAGAAACTCACTGTAGCTGTTTGAAGAAGGCAGCTCATTGTTGTCTTCCTATGGGGCAATTGGTGATTACACTCCATTCACACATTATCCCTTCCCCCTTAACCCTCAGCACTAAAGGCTATCATCAGTACCTCCAACTGACTGTCATGCTGTGAGTTCTCACTCTCATGTCACACAAATTACACTAACCTGACAATTCATTGTTTCCCTACTTTTACAGCAGTCAGACTACTGCTTCAGTCTGTTGAAGGCCTCTTACCAAAAGTAGTTTTGACAGTGGTTTCTGTTTGTGTTACATTTAGATTTAAAACCAGTAAGCCTTAAGTACTTTGGTTTGTAGTGCCTCACTGTACACATGTGTGTTTTCTCACTTTTTAAAACTACGTGCATTAGTTCATGTGTACAACATCTGAACATTGTCTCTGTTCCTCAGATGTACAAAATCTCTGTACTTGTGTGTTTTCGTCCTCCAGTTGTTCCCAGCATCCCATGCCCTGATCTGGTGCCTGGCAAGCCATAGCATGCTCTTGCGCCCCCCCCCTTCCCTGTTTCTCTGTCCTGCCCTCATTGTGGGTGGCCCTTAGAGCAACTGGTGCAAATTCAGAGCCGCATGAAGGCCCACGCAAAACAGCTGCAAGACACAGGCCTACTCATGTGTCTGTTCCACTCCCGCTCTCTGATTTATTTTTAGCCATTTAACTTTTCATAGCTATTCTTCTTAAAGTTGTTAAAATCCTCAGTTGCAAATATTACTGAGGGAATGCCATGTATAAATGCATTCTTTATAAACATGTTATGAATGTTCCCTAATAGAAAAACACTTTTCTAAACTACAGTTGACACACCAACTCTCACCACCAGCAGTCCCTCACAAGTATAAAGGGAAGCTGTTAACTTGTCACTTCTGAACTATTCCATTTAAAATGAGAAGGAAATACATATTAAGTGAAGCACTGATGAAAATGGCAAACAATGGTGGTAATGGGTTAACTACTTTGAATATATCTTGGGGGATAAGTTAGCCTAATGATAAAAAAAGAAGGGCACCCTGGAAGGTTTTTTTTTTGACATCAGGTCCATAGTCAACATTTAATCCCTACTGCTCAGTGTTCCACAGTAACTCTGAAATGACGGGCATGGAAAAGATTTCTCCAAAGTTCCAGAAGAATGAGGTAGCCTTGTAAGGACTGGGAGCTGAACGACAACCAAAAATCACCACTCTGAGCAAAGGAGGTCTGCCAACACACATACACACACGCACTGAGGAAAACATGTTTGTATAAACATAGCAGTCGTAACACAGAGACACATTTTCACTCTCACTGTCTGCGTCTTTTTCTCTCCTTTAAGCTTTGCCTGAATAAAGAAACTTTTCTGATGGGGCTAGTGTGTGTTGCGTGTTCCCGGCCGGCTCTTTCATGTACTTACACAGATGGTGAGTGCTCCAGCCCCCATTCTCCTTCTCCCCCCAGATTTAAAAGCCTGAAAAGACGGGTGATGAATCCCTAAGAAATCCTCCACCTTCTTCCTCACTCAGATTCCTGAGAATGCTCTGTAGAAGAGTTCATGGACAACAAAAGTCCCTTCATCACTCCAATCTGCCATGCGCAAAAAGAACAAATCCAGCAGCACTCCCGAGAAAGTTTGTCTGAAATGTTTTAACCAGACTGAGCAGGAGTTTCCCCCAGTTGGACTCCTCTTTTGCTCTCCCCCTCTCTTTTTTCTCCTTCTCCCTGTTCCTCTCTCCCTCCCTGACTACCCCTGCACACAGATTAGTTTGTCCTCCAGTGCTGAAATCTGAGCCCTGCTCTTTCATTGGTTGGTGCCTCAAGCCATGTGACCAACAGGCTGGAACTTTGAAAGTGTCTCACCACAGGAGGCTGAGTCAGAATGAGAATGGCTCTTGGCAGCAGGGTGAGGTGGAATGAATCTGGGGTACAGTGTCTGTCTAGGATCCTCTCTGTGTACATAACTCTTTTAAAAATGGCCTAATGGTTAATTTTAGAAATAACTTTGTAATACCAACCATTAGACCACTTTTAAGATCAAAAAGTGCCATTGCTGTGAATGATTGTCTGCAACAGGTTAGGTTTTCCTGTGGTAACTTTTCTGCTGGTTATTTAAATGACAAAATCAGACTTAAAAGAATTTTAAAACAATATTTAAGTATTTTAATACAACATTGAAGCAATTCCAATATTAACATAGACCTGGTATCGTATCAACTGAAAACAGACAATATTAGAACACTGAAAAGAGACTACGTGATACCTTAAATTATAAAGATAAAAAACAGACTGAAATAGCTTATGGCTTTCATAGTTCCTGAGACTCCTGTATCGATGAAACAAGAGTAAATGTGACGAAAAGGAGTAAGTGAAAGGTAAACTGTCTACATGTTACTCTCTACTGGGCTTGTTGGTGTTCTCATAGATGACTCTCCTCATGTTGTCCTCCACCCAGTGGGAGAAGGCTGACGTGCGGGTGAACACAGATGGCTTTTTGTCCTGGATGCAGCCAAATGGGCCGAAGCTCACAATGCCGTGGACTTCCCAGGCACTGGTGCCCTCTGGTTGGCACACAAACGGGCCGCCAGAATCACCCTGTGGAGCAAAAGCAGGGAGTGTCATGAAAAAATATGTAAACAAAGCAGACAGCCGAAAGTAGCCACCATACACAGACATTTATCCACACTGTTAAACTGTAAAGGCATTTAGGTGGGTGTGGAGATACTGAAAGGATAAGGAAGGAGGAGAGAAGGAAGAAGAACATGACAGGAAGAAGGAGGATGTTGAGGAATGAGATGATCGCTGGAAGGTGATAAAAGGCATGAGAAGAGGGGGTGACTTGTTGCAGAAGGCCATCAAAAGAAGACAGAGGCAAAGAAGACAGGTGTAGAAAATACAGTAGCTATACACACGCACTTTGATTTTATGTAAAACAAACGAGGAAGCATACAATAACTGGCGTTACAGTATGGACTTGGTGTAAGAAAAATAGGAGGGAGGAAAATTGAGGAAGTGTAAGAAAAAAAGGGGGGGAAGGAGAATATGTTGCAAAACATAAATAAGTAAGAAAAAAGACTCTTCCATCTATTCTCCATTTAGTTTAATTAGGCTGCCCCAGATACATTGCCTTACTGTATTAACACTTTAAAACAACAGGGAACATGACTTCCTAGGGATAATCCCTTTGTTTCCAAGCTGCTCAATTTCAGGAGATAAAGTAAACAAATATGTACCAACAGGAAATAAAGCCGTGGCAGGATGGGATAATCACAGTGCTTCCTTGTTTTCACTTTGGACCTCCAACCACCTCAAACATTCGCTCATTGTCAATTATAGCATGCATGACTGCTTTCTCAAGGTCGGACTAATTAATTAGCAGAGAAACTGACATTGCCATCTCTCCCACGGGGTTGTCGCTGGCTGGTATGATGGCATGCCCGTTTCTCATTAGTGACCAGTAGTGTGTAAAGCCCTAATTGGGACACACTCTGTCTGTCAAACCACCAAGACAACGGACATTTTGTTTATTGCTTCTGATGGACAAAAAAGTTGTCAATGCCCCTTCTTATGTAATAGTCCCGTTGTAAGAGCACTGAAAACAGACCAGTTTACATAATACAAAGCTATTAGTATACTTAATAATTATATTATAATTCTGTTCCATGACAAAACACAGCCTAATTTCCCCTCTACAAACATGATTGTCTGTGGGTATACCAGCAGAACATGAATGGAAATGGACAGACATTCCATTTAAATATACTCAGAATGTATTTGTGTTAGTGATGAAAAAAAAATGACATTACATTGGCCCTATCTCCATCTCAACCCACTAGCATATGTTGTCTGTGTCCTGTGTTGATTGCCTCATACAGTACCTGGCATGCTGACTTGAGTTCATCTGGCAGCTCGTAACCTGCGCAGATCATGGAGAGCCGGACGGTGTCTCCCCAGTACTGGGGAGTGCTGCAGGTGGAGAAGGGCACCACAGGCAGGGGGGCCTGGTTCAGCTTGTCGGCCACCACAGGAAATAGATTACCTAGAGGAAAGACACAAAGAGGCGTGTGTGAGAGTGGGTGAATGTTTGTGTGTCTGTGTGTTAAATTCAGTATGTACATGTATGCTGCATGTGTCTGTGTTTTGTTGTGTGTTCATTTAAAAAGTACATACGAGGCTCTTCCAAACTAATCATGGCGAAGATATAGGAAAGCCCTCTTAAAATATTTTCTGGGAGCAATTTGCCATTTGTTCCACCACGACAGCCTGAGCAAGCACAAACACTCCAAAAAGCTGCCGTCTACACTCACCCCTGTCGATGCTCAGTGCCAAAACCACAGATCATGGGCAAACAATGTGCTGCTGAGACTGACAGAGAAGGGACTGGCATGGGTAAGACTGGCACAGCCTCTTTGGCAGTGTCCATGCAGTATTAATGAGGCCAGGTGGCATTTGTCGGCCAAGGGACAGTGGCCTAATTACTACCACACTGAGCCAGATTTCAACCAGGGACCCTTTTTTCATCGGTGAGCATATGATAGACAAGAGTCAGTCCTCAGTCTAGAGATGGAGATGCTCAGATGGAGATGTGTCTAGATTTTGACACACCTGAGGACACGAGTATAAATATATACACTGTAAGGATTCAAATAATTTCTTATGTTTCCAAGATTTTCTTGCAGAGGCTCTAGAAACAAGTTAAAGGTGAATATCAGTGGAGATCAAGGTCAAATGCAGACCATGTAATCCATACTGTATGTTGTACATTGTTGGAGAATAACTGCCAAAAAATGCCAGTTGATCTGGGCCAGTAATTGAATGTTGCCTGCAATGTGAAAATATTTAGCATGTGTTTATCACATGTACAAAAACAATTATGTAAACCAGCTTAAGAAATGTGTCAGGCAGGTAATATAACAAGGTTTCCATATAAAAACAAAACCTAGTCAAGCATATTGCATATCGCAAACTACAAATGTCTATGCCAGGTAAAGTAATTACTGAGTTGATAAAGGAATGTAGATCTATATAATTAATGCATCAACTAGTGCAAATGACTGACCTTTCTCATCACCCCAGCCAGTGACGAAACACGTCTTGCCAGCGGGCAGCACAAAGTCGAACTTGGGCATGCACACAGGGCTGATCTCCCGGGTCATGGTGACAGGCTTGGCCAGATGCACCAGGGCAATGTCATTGGTGATGTCGGTATTGTCCTGGGGGTAGACAAATCCCTCGTGGGAGACCAGAGTGTCCACAGGCACACACTGCTCAGTGGGGCCATCCAAGCTGGAGTTCATGTGGTGCTTGCCAAAGCACATCCGCCAAAAGCCTGGCTTGTTGAAGGGCCTAAGAATGGACAAATGGCATGAAATGTTAACAGACTAACAGCATCAAGCAGCTAATGGCTATCGGACAGCAGGAAGAGTTAAACTCACGCCATGATGCAGTGGGCCGCCGTGAGAACCCACTCCTCATGGATGAGCGAGCCTCCACACACATGCTGGTGTGGGATCACTGCTGGTACGGGAGTAGCCTGAAGGAGACACACAGACAGAGACATGGTTCACAACTGGGAGACGTTATAAGCTGCTGTCTGGCACATAATGCACAGGCACATAATGTGTGGCACAGATATTCAATTGCTATAGCAAAACACACACTCACACACACACACACACTGGTACAGACTTACCTGCATTGATACTTGCCATGGCCAGGAGTGGGGTGTTGCCTCAATCCCATTAACTACTCTGGTCACAGACATGTTAGGGGTCACAGCTGGCATCCCACACTTCTCAGGCCACGCTAGCAGAAATATAGACATCACTTACTGGCTTTGTTGGAATATAGAGTGGATGACTTTTTTATTTTATAAGCAAATGGTGGTTTTTACTGTTACTGTAACTATGGGCAATATCAGCACTAATTCTACTAATCATTAATAGTAGTACAGGCAATTCCTCCTGGGTTTGATTGTTTCTTTCAGTGTGATGCACTGTGAACAGAGCACTGTGTCTCTGCTGGCCACATGCATAGATGTTGTGGTCTTGGTATTTAAACAGAGATCGGAACAACCAGCTCCCTCTACTTGATGCAGTGCTGTTGGCCTAGTTTCAAGCTGTCACTACTCTGTACATCACAGGTTATATCCACGAAGAGACTTAGCACTGTCACACAAGCGGCTGTGTGTGCCACAGTTCTAGAAGTGATGGAGCTGTCTTCCAAGACACTTGGAAAGTGAAGGTTCTTCTTTAAGAAACTTGGCTCTATCTGAGGTTGAAGATGAATTTTCTTTTCTTTTATTTTTTATGTCTTCTTGTCAATCATTATACCATCTTTTTATCATGCCAATCAATGCCTTGCCCCTTCCCTTGGAAAGTCACACCGATATCCTACTCATCTTCCTCCATCCTCTACCCTACCCTTATCCTGTCACTCTTGCTCTAAGACTGTGGCATGTAACAGATGGCGTGAGTCTGCCATGGTGTTTACAGTTTGGGGAGACAGGCAGCAGCTCAGATGCTCCTAATGAGGGGTGTATACTGAGATCTCTATATGTGCTGTCATGAAAAGTCTAGAACTACTACTTACTACTGAGTATTTTGTTTGAGTATTTTCCTGTTTAAAGTGCTGCCTATCTAGGCATTTGAAACTGGATAATACTTATACTGTTATTATTATTATTACATACAGTGTCCTAAATAGAGGTCTTCAACAACAAGACCATGTTTGTCTGTGTCTGAATATGATGTCCACTGAATATAAACTCACTAATATTGATGTCGTCCCAAGGATTAGGTGGCAGTGGAGGCAAAGTGGGGAAGACAACGGGATCAGTAGTCCAGTATCCACGGAAGCCCTTCTCCTGGGTATCACCATTGGTAATGAAGCGGACTATAGCCGTGTCCCCAGAAACTGTTGTTGTGGGTGGTGGTGCAAACCCACAATGTTTACCTAAAGCAGGGCGAGCAGAGCAGAGACAGATGTACACAGATGTAGAAAATGTCTAGTACACTGCATATATGTAATGTAAGACTAGCAATGTCATTTCAGTCGTCTGCATTTAATGTCTTATAACTGTAAATTAAATTGATAAATAAGACATTGAATTATTGTTTGATTTTGGTAAAAGGCAAATTAGTAGGTCATTTGAAAAGGGAAATATATGACCAAAGCACACTGAATGGATGAAGAGGTTAATCTGTTTGAGCTTAAAGCAGTGCTTGAGTTTTATAATTAAACATCAATATGCTGTATCATATGTTGGACATGACAAATACACACCAAGCAATACTATACATACAGTAGACATGACACAACAATTTTGAACATGATGCAGATGCATCTTTACCAAGAGATTTCCCATCTGAGCTAAAGATCTCCACATAGTCCACGCATTGGTTTATTATGTTGACACCCTGAATTTCGAAGTGGGTGAAGGCAATGTGAATGGCCTTGGCTGCGGGAATGAAGATCCGCCAGGTGCACACGCTTCGGTTGTTGTAGTCACTGGGCCAGTTAGGAGACCTCAGCTCCCCTTGCTGAGTACTGAAATGACCTCCACATCCAACCAGACCTAAGAGGGCCAAGGATGGATTGATGAGTGGACTGGTAGACGGACTCAATATGATGAATAGAACGCTCTGTTTCAAACCAAAGTTTGTTTACATGCACAATTCATTTCTATACACTGTGGCACATTTCTCAGTATGTAATTCTAGATGGAGGTCCACACAGCAGTGTTAGACTCACTCTGTACTTCGCTGGGATCCACTGCTTTATAATGGGCCATGAAGCCGGTGTCCACAATCCTGTTATTTGCGGTGAAGGTAACACTCAGAGTCTCACCCGCAGACACTAAAGCTTGAGGAACAGCTCCAATGCCACAGTGGGTTCCTAGAAAAGAGATACATTAACACACACACACACACACACACACACACATGCGCACATGGATAGGCATGCACTGTAGGTTACTAAAACAAGAGAAACTGGACACTTGTCAGACACATTCACTTTGTCTTGCACATATGCACGTACTGCACACACACACACACACACACACACACACACACATACACACACACACAACATACAGTACACTAACACATATGCACACATAGCCACATACCCAGTGGTCCCAGTTGGTCACTGAGGGTGACTTTGTCGTTCAGGCACAAGGGGCTCTCCTCCAGGGAGAAGTTGGCAAAGTGCAGGTGGATGAGTTTGCCAGCAGGGGCTCGGATGTGCCACTGACACTGGCCACTGTTGTCATAGTTATTAGGATGATTCATGGTGGTCAGAGTGCCACTGGAGCTGTTCAGATACTTGGCCCCACCACAGCCAGAAGCTATGAAGGGAGAGAGGAAGAGAGAAAGAGAGAGAGAGAGAGATAATAGAAAGTGAGAAAGAAACATTGGAGAGGGAGAGAGGATCAGGAATAGTGTCAAAGACGATGAGACAAAAAGAAGGAACAGATCGACTTTGTACAAGAGAACATGAGGCGATCAGATTACAGACAGACATCTAGAGATTTATTGTCTTTGACTTTGGAGTGAATATGTGGATGAGTGTGTAAATATTTGGCTGTGTATGTATTTTGTGAATATCCGAACATCCACACTGTGTGTGTGTGTGTGTGTGTGTGTGTGTGTGTGTGTGTGTGAGAGTGTGTGCTGGGTACTCTGATAGGCTAATACTGAACTATTGTGACTCACTGTTCAGTTCATAGATGTTCCTGCGGATAACATTCTCCATCCAGGGGAGGTAGGCTGAAGCGCGGGTGAACACACTTGGTTTCTTGTCCATAATGCAACCAATAGGCCCGAAGCTGGTAATGCCGTGAACTTCCCAGGGGGCAGTGGGACTGTCCTGGCAAACCAGGGGTCCACCAGAGTCTCCCTGCAATGCAGGTTGAGGGTTTGCTCAAAACTTAAAAAAAAAACAAAACTATTCTGCCATGCTATGACAAATTTCAACTTTGGTCTGATCCCCTGGGAAGAAGGGGAACAGCTTAATCAGCAGGGAGAGGAGAAACTGACAGAGAGAAGTGCTTTTCTCAAGGACTCAGCTTTGGCAGCTTGTCCTCCAGCACCTCCACCCCAGCCCAAGCAAAAACAAGCATATTACTGATCATTTTCACTAGCACATACAGCCCAATGAAAATTGCTATTGAAAGTGAAAGAAGCGTACAGCACATCACTCTTTTCAGTGGCAAGAGCACAGCGTGCATGGGTAGTGGAGGTGTGGAGGCTGGCATACCTGGCACACAGATTTGAGCTCGTCAGGTTTGGTGTAGCCACAGCAGATCATGGACGGCTTCACCTGGAACCACCAGTAGTCCATGCGTTTGCAGGTGTCATAAGGCACCACAGGTAGCGCCACCTGGTTGAGCGCCTCCGATGGCTTGGCTGTCTGAGGGTTGCCTGAAATTTTAACATTTATGTATGAAACCACCTTTACTGTTGTGGACAGGCTACACAGAATGGTTATGACAACCTTCTCTCCCTCACAGACAGCAGAGGGCGCTGTAACTTCATTTCTCTTAGACAGTCAAGGCTGTTTTGAAAGGCCACATCAGATCACTAAACTCACCCCTGCTTATAGCAGCTGAATAGCTCACCAGTGGCATATATATGATAAAAGTAATGACGACATTCATTCAGTGATTGGCCTCTAGTTCCTCTTTTTCCACTTGGCACATTTGAAGTGAGACGAGGTGCGGAATAGCTGCAGAGCTTTCCCAGAAGTGAGCAGAGACAGATGGATCTCAACCCCCCTCCCCCCACACACAAACACGTACAAACACACACACACACACACACACACACACACACACACACACACACAAACCATTTATATTTGGGAAGAGGGCCTCACTCCACCAAGCCCAGACAGCAGGGCTTCTTAATTACATGGCCTCAGGCCCCATCCCTACGGGTCTGTGTGACGACGGAGGTTTGTTTTTCCATCAGTCTGCACAGGCTCTCCATACCCACCTGCCCCTCGTCTACCTAACACCCTCAGCACAGTTATGAATTCACTTTGAGAACATTACCGCTGCCACTTGGGATCTGTTGTGGAGGTGCAGTAGCTCCAGGCTAGCCACATACAGACTGGGTGTGTTGTATTAAGGACCTCAGTCACACTGCATGCATTTTTGGCCATTATTCTAACACACCCACGCAAACACACACACATAGCTATTGCTATAACATCAGCAGAAGTGTAAAACCCTCACACCATCACCATCAGCTCTTACAGTAATTTCTCTCTTTCTCTCTCTCTCTCTCTCTCTATCTATCTATCTATCTATCTATCTATCTATCTATCTATCTATCTATCTATCTATCTATCTATCTATCTATCTATCTACCATTACTCTTATTACATTCTTGCAGCAAGAGGAGCCTACACTTAAGAACTTTGCTGTCTTCATACATAGTGAGATCGGGAGAGAATTGAATACTGAAATGCAATCAGAGCAATGACACTATGAGCACCAGCGTCAGAGTTGTTGGTCACTAACCCTTCTCATCGCCCCATCCACTGGCATAGCACTTCTTGCCTGCGGGCAGAACCTCCTCCAGAGAGGGCCAGCATGCAAAGTCGATGTGGGCAGATGCAGTCACGTCACCATCCAGTCGCATCAGGGCCACGTCGAATTCCACGGTGGGCACATCTGGATACTTGAAGCCCTCATGCCGGTAAATGCCCTGCACGCCCAGGCACAGCTCGCCCAGTTCGATATAGGTGAGGTTGTGTTTGCCCATGCATATGCGCCAGCGTTGAAGCTCATCTGCATACCTGGAATGACAAAGTCCATAGTACAGATTCCAGATTCAAGAGCCATGATTATGTTTATTACATCTCATTATACTGGTATAAGAGAGTAAAATTATTGTGTTTTTGCTCCTCAAAAGAATAACTAAATTAATAATGTGATGAGTGTTAAGAGTGTGTGTGAAATGTATGCGTGTGTGTGTGTGTGTGTGTGTCTGTCTGTCTGTCTGTCTGTCTGTGAGAGAAGCAGAGTAGAGTGTGAAAGTGCAAAGACTAACAGGCACAGGTTTAGGCTGTCATTGTGTCTCAGTGTTCATAAGCCTTTTTAGACACATTCTGTACATCAGGAATGCCATGCATATACCATAGCCTCATTCTGTACATCAGGAATGCCATGCATATACCATAGCCTCACTCTGTACATCAGGCACTTTCATATCAACTGATATCCAATTCTAGCAATGTTTATATTAAAAATATAATGTAAAAACCTTATCATCACTCACCTGTTAAAAAAAACACGTATTTTCTAATTAACTGAACACTGGGTTGTCAAAATAAAAACATTTTAAAACATCTTAACATATGGTGATATACTTGCATGTTAAATATAAATACTTGAATGCTAAATATAAAAAGTCCCACACCTGACTACTCACATCAAACTCATTCTGTTGCAGCCAATATTCTGACCATCAAAACCCTACAGTGTGAGTGTGGAAAATAAATTCCAGCAGTAGTGTGTGTATGCATGTGTGTGTATACGTGTGTGTGTGTGTGTGTGTGTGTGTGTGTATGCATGAGTGTGTGTGTGTATGCATGAGTGTGTGTGTGTGTGTATGTGTTGTGGTGTGTCCCTCTTCAGACCCCCTCTCAGCCATTACTTTAAAAGGCTCATTCCCATGCAGGTGTGTATCCATTAAGCCCCTTCCTGAGATGAGCTCAGGCTTGCATGCTGGCCCAGCCATTGGCATCCCAACAGAATCAAGCTGCCTGTCAGAAATATGGAAATGGGCCTCTGCTCCAGATGACAGAACATATTTTTTGACTCGCCTCAAAGTCTCCTAGTGTGACAGGAACAAAAAGGCAGACATTTTTTTTCCTGTCTCCTGTATGAGAGAGTCTGGTAAAAAGCGGTGGTGTGTTAAAGATGGGAGACATATTTCCTTCTGGAACATTTGGGGAAGTATCCTTATAAAGATGCTAGATATATAGGCACTCTTTGCTCGAGGATCACAGAGAACAGACATATCGCTGTTGTCACAGAGCTGTAGCTCAGTTTCGCTGGAATGAGCGAGTGGATGTTCACCTCGTGTCAGATCTCTGACTTTGATGGCACAGACTCAGGGGAAAGCATATATTTGATGTTGTCAAGGTGACAGCACAAAATTGCAATCTCCTTTTCTCTGATATTCTGTACCATCCATCATAAAATATGTTTAATGTGGCTTTACTGAAAAAGAAAGTTGCATTTTGCTGCTTTTTCTGCACATTAAACTCTACATATCATATAATGTACAGCTTTGTAGAATTATTCATGTAGAATTGAAGACATTTTGATGGTAATGGTGTAAAAAATGTAGAAAAGTGCCGGCAAAATAAGGTGACCAGATCTGAGATCAGAGAAGAAAATCTGGGACATTTCTGTTTCTACAGTCAATATCATTACAATGAGTAATATTTTACCCTCCAAATCGGGGACAAAATAGGTTCTCTTGTGTTTTACCAGGGACAGACCACCAAAATCTGGGACTGTCCCTGGAAATTGGGGTTGTCTGGTCACCCTACAGTAAAATGAGGGATAACTCAAACAGTAACCAGGTGGCTTAAAGAGCAAGGTGTAATCCCACCTGATGAAGCAGTGTGCTGCTGTCATGACCCAGTTTTTATGGATCAGAGTTCCTCCGCACGTATGGAAGAACTTGGGCTCAGTCTCTCTGTCTGGCCAAACCTTTAGGAAGAAGCAGCAGAAACAACAGTGGGCATGTTGACATACTGTAAAACTGCTGTCTGTGATTTACACACTGCTAAAGTAATACAAACATTAATTTTTTTTTTTCAACATGTTAAAGACAGCTTTTTAAATCATCACAAAGTGTCCTGGCATAATTTCTTTTAAATATAGATCAGATTTAGACCAAACTGTCCTGTATTAAATATACATGAGTAAACTGAAGCTCAGACAAACACTGTTGTCCCGTGGGCTGACGTGTGCACAACACTCCACAGCCACAGGCAATGCTGAGGAGCTTCATACAGAGCCCGAGGTTTGAAAAGCTTGTACATCTGGAAAGTAAACACTGTCCAGCTGTTTTTGAGACACACTGTCCATTTATCCTATCATCATATCAATTAACACTTTTTCAATGTGCAAAATTCAGAACAAACTATATAGACAAAATCTATTTTTTTTTTTTTTTTTTTTTTTTACCAACAAATCTGAATGGTCAGTCAGACAGTGTAGTTGGTTAGCCATCAGTTAATGTGTAGCCAAATGGTAAAGAGGTTTATCCCCACTATAGTACAATACTATATACAAACCCATAACTGTGAACAGACTAGGAAGCTTGAAGCTTGTGTGTCCAGTGTTTTCCTCATTGTCTCATTCTACCCATTAAAGCTTTGGTACCTCTAATTTGACGTCTTAATAAAATTATGGGCAAATAAACTTTTACTCTTCTGAATATAGAGAGATAGAAGAGAGGCACAGACACACACACACAAACACACACACACACACACACCAGTCAAGTAAAATTGTGATTCAAGTGACTATTTTTGATAACATTTATCCCAGTTAGCCACTTCAGCTCATATGAGCTAAGGAGGAACTCAGTGAAAGCTGTGTCATACACACACACACGCACACACACACACACTGGAGTGATTGTGGAAAACAAATCTATGCACTCTGACAACCCATAACCATTATTATATTTTATAATGGTGCACTCAATTCCCTGTGTTGAGCTAGCCTAAATGAGATGTCATCGTTGCATGAGAGCTGGCTTAATGATGTTTTGCATCAATATAACATGAGATATGAGTGGGTGGAGAGGGGAAAAAGCACCAGGTGATTAAATGAACTATTGTCATAAATGCATCCAGATAGTTTATCACACCTGTGTGTGTGTGTGTGTGGTGTGTGTGTGTGTGTGTGTGTGTGTTTGAACACTAATTTAGTATGTGTTTCAAAACTGTTGCTTCTGCCATTCTTTTTTCTTCTCTTTGTCCATCCATTTCAGAATTTTCTACAGGACAATAAAGCATCTATCTATCAATCTTTCTATCTATCTCTCTATTATCACCTACCTGCAAGGACACCTGCCATGGCCAGGAGTGGGGTCTGGCTGGCTCCCCGTTCACAATGCGGGTGTGGACCAGAGGAGGGATCTGGGGTTTGCCACAGGTCTCAGGCCAGTCTGAAGCCAGAGAGAGTATAGAGGAAGGAGATCATCCAAGAGCCTGACTGATCCCACATCAGCAATACACATCCAAAAGTAGGTTGTAGGTTGTGGAAAAAGCAGTGATCTGCTCTATGATACCATGGTCCAAACATTCTTGTTACTCCCTTACTAGTGTATTTTTACATTATCAGCATTGACTGGGCTTCTCTTTTTGAGAACAACACAGCATTTTCACATCACAGTGACCCCAAGTAATCCCCCTACTTCTCTGATATATGACACCACTATATTCCAATTATGGAGCAAAGGTGCAAAGGCCCTAACAGAGATAGTGTGATTGTGTATGTGTGTGCGAGTGTGTGTGTGTGTGTGCGCACGCGCGCGTGCAGTGTGTGTGTGTTGGGTGTTGAGAACAGAACATCCATAAAGCCTTATATCTGGCAAAGCCTAGTCCACCTGGGACTAGTCTAAGAAATGAGGAATGGGCAGCAGGCAACAGCGCAGTGGGCACTGGGGCAAGACAAACACACCCAGTCAGCCATGTTTGTGTGTGTGTGTGTGTGTGTGTGTGTGTGTGTGTGTGTGTGTGTGCGCGTGTGTGTGTAAGAGAGAGCTTTGTGAGTAGGGGATTGTTAGAAGAGAAAGTTGGAAGAGAAAGTGTGTGTCTGTCTGTATCTGTGTGTGTATTTGTGTGTATATGTATGCGTGCTTGAGATGTGTGATCTCATTAGTGTTTGACAGACAGGCTGTGCGACTGTGTGCATGTCTGCATGTTTGCCAGATTAATGGCATGGGTCAGAAAGATCACATCTGTGCACCTGGCACCATTTCTACAACTCATCTTCTAAATCTGCCTCCAGCAGAGGGACTGTGGGACATAGCTGGGTTGGAGGGGGGTCATGCCCCCGTCTGCATTTTATCTGGGAACATGCATGTGTGTGATAGCATTATTGGAGCTAAGGTCACTGAGATGAGGCATGTTTTGATAACTGAGCCGTTTTCTTCTCTCACAGCTAATGTCACCATGCAGTTTGACCCCTGTTTATCAGACAGTCATCCCTGGTCAGGTATTGTACTGTACCAGTCTTTCTATCCACCAACACTATCTACAGTAGGCCAAAAGGCACCTGCAGCAAGAGAGAGACTCTCACACACACAACACACACACACATACACACTGAGACAGACAGACCTATTGGGATATCGTCCCATGGGTTTGGTAGTACAGGAGGCTCTGTTGGAATAGGCAAGCTGGTGTCTGTGGTCCAGTAGGCTCTGAAGCCCTTGGCCTCTGTGAAGAAGTCCACATGGAAGCGTACGACTAGTTGGTTCCCTGAGGTTGTGATCTCTGCGGGCAGTGTGGTACCACAGAAGGGTCCTGTGGAGATCACATGCACAGAAGGTGAGGCTCGAATGCAACATTATAAATGGATTGTCTGCACAAATCCATTTTACATATCCTGTTCTCCACTGAACCCAGTGACCTAAAATAGTCCCACACCTGCACCTATCACCTCGTTTGTGTGGCTCACCATATTTCTTAGCCTTAGGTCCAGAGCCATCATAGATGACCACGTTGTCGTAGCATGTCCCAAACATGGCAGGCTCCAGGTTGAAGTCGGTGAAGCGCAGGGTGATGCGTTTGCCTGTGGGCACCTGCACCCGCCACATGCACTCCTTGTTGGCCACGTAGTTCATAGGCCAGTTCTGAGACTTGATCACGCCCGTCTCGGTATGGAAGGAATCGCCACAGCCCTGGGCCTCTAGGGAACACAGCCACGCAGTGAGGATGAGAGGTAGAGATGAAAACAGAGTGAAAGCTTGTGGGAAAGTATGACGATTAAGACTCTTGGAAAAAAGACATTACAATAGCAACTGCACTTGTGACAAGCCCAAGCCAATGATACCCTATTTCAATCCAGGAAGTATGAATATGACTACTGATCCTTTTATGACATTAATTTATGATGAGCCAATCACCTGTTGACTATGGTAAGCAGAATCCTACACTATCACTCCTGTAAACTCTTGCATGTTTGAACCCTGTATATATTTAAACAAGCTAAGCTAACACCTTCAAGCTTTCCTGTCAGGATCAGCCCAGAATTATAAGTGGTTCTCTTGCATTATGTGACTGAAATGATGCATCATGTGAATGATAACTAATCACCCCTAACTGAGGTCTCTCTCTCTTACTGACCAGGGTACTTGTAAGGATGAGATGATCATATACGATCATCGTACATGTGAATGTGAATGAGTTACGTTTCTCATGTCACCCTGACAGACCCCTGTCAGTGTCAGTGACTTTGTCCAGTGAGACAAAACAGCATCTTTGTCATCTTCTCTGAGGTTCTGTGAAAAGGCTTAAAACATTTACTGTTGATCGTTTGTGATCCTGCTGCTTGACAGCAGCTTTTGCTACTGTGTGTGTTAGTGTGTGTGTGTGTGTGTGTGTGTGTGTGTTATGATGTGTTACTGTCAAGTAAGGAGAGTGAGGAATAGTCTCAGTTGCTCGTGCAATACATGCTAATGTGGACTTTGATCAGCCACACCCCACTTAGTTGTGTGATGGAAGGCTTTCCTATGAATTACTCTCTCTTGGCACACACACACACACACACACACACACACATACACGTGCACATGTACACACACACACAAACACACCACACACACACACACACACACACACACACACACACACACACACACACAAACAAACATTCCACAGACTTACAGACATACCACTAGCAATCTAGCAATCATGTGGGAATACACCCACTCATCTAGACTGGCACTCAGATCCACACAAAAATAGCACACACTTTTCATCTGGCTTGTTTATATTTACTCTGCATCGCAGCTCTTTAATACAGTGCAGTGCATTACTGTAATGCCCCTGAGCTCTGGCAGGCGTGTGTAATTGGTGAGGCACTGGGACTGCAGAGGCAGTGGCAGGGTGCCAGAGTTTCAGACCTACTAGCTAAAAGCCCCCAACACCACAGAGATGTCCAGTTGTGTGTGTGTGTGTGTGTGTGTGTGTACTGTGTGTGACGTGGTGTCTGTAAATCTTTGTGTACGTACACAGATATGTGCTTGTGTGTAGGTGTGCATTTCTGTGTATGTGTGTGTGTGTATGTGTGTGTGTGTGTATGTGTGAACAAAGATAGATTTGTTTTCCTCTGTGATAGATGTATGTGTGTGTGTGTGTGTGTGTGTCTGTCGAGGTGTGTGTCTGTGTGAGAGAGCAATGTATGGGCTTTTGTCTCAGGATAGATGCCTCATTACCTCCAATGTCATCAGGGGACACTGCCATCCACCTGGCGGAGAAGCCGCGGTCAGCCAAGTGTGAGTCGGACTGGAAGCTTACGGACATCGTGTTCCCCACACTCACAACCACCGCAGGCTTGATAAAACCACAGTGAGGCCCTGAAACAGGTGAAGAGGAGGAGGAAGAAAAAAAATGAAATAAAGAAGCAGAAAAAAGATTTGTGTAAGAGTTTAGTGTTTGTCTCTCTTTTTTCATTTTGGTTTCCTGTGATTGTATCTCTGGGTGTAGATTAGAGAGATCACATGTGGTCCTCAACATGATAAGAAGGAACTATGTTACATAAACAAGTCCAAGCACGGAGAAAATTTGAAAAGGCAGAGATCTGCTTGCTATTACTTGTGGTAATATGTGTAATAGAAACATTTTAACTCTTCAAGTGTTTCTCCAAAAATTTTACTTTGGTGAGCTACACGCAAAAAACAATTCCTGTGTGAGTTACGTTGTTATGTATGTGTATGAGTTATGAGTTGTATGAGTTGTGTATAACGCATGCTACAGGTGCTCCTCCATTCCATGTTAAGAAAAAGAGAGACCATTTTCACCCTCATCCCTGAAGCTCACAAATAAAGAGGGCTCTGTTAGATAAGTTGCATCAGGCATGGCTATCGGAAACACACACACACACACAAACACACACACTGGCTGACACAAATACACACACAAACAGTGGCAAGTGTAAACACACCATGGTTGGGTTTGTGGACTGTGAGCTTATCCTGCCAGGGTCAGAGCCTCTGACAGAGAGAGTACAGATACACACACACACACACACACCACACCACACACACACACACCACACACACACACACCACACACACACACCTGACACTTTATAAGACAAACAAAGGACAAGAAAGGATACTTCATTATGAATATGTCTTCATAGCTTCTCAGTTTGAAATCAACCTTTCCTGTATTTTCATTATTTATACATAAATCTAATTCATAAATATTTCACCATCGGTGTCTCTAGCTGTTTACCCAACCCCACTAAAACTGCATAAAAAAACACATACCACATAAAAACGGCATAAACAAGTCTGTCTTATTTCTAATGTCTTCCTTGCCTCCCTATTGCCTCCCCACTGCTATTTCATGCAGTGCTGAGAGCTGTCCTTGAGCAACGTGTGCAGATAAAGCTATCAGCGCAGGGGGTTATTTACTGTTTGCCATCACAGTCACCGCACAGGACAGGATGATAATCAAGCAGCTTAACTTCTCCATGATAGCAAATGGGAGAGCCTACTGATAATGATGATGAAGACGATGATGATGGTGGTAATGGCTATGCGTGTGTGTGTGTGTGTGTGTGCACGTGTGTGTGCATGTGTGTGTTTGTGTGTGTGTGTGTGTGTGTGTGCACGTGTGTGTGCATATGTGTGTGCACGTGTGTGTGTGTGAGTGTGTGAGTGTGTGCGTGTGTGTGTGCGTGTGCGTGTGCGTGTGTGTGTTTGTGTATATGTGTGTTTGTGTGTGTGTGTGTGTGTGTAAGAGTGTAAGTGTGTGCCCTAAACATTCTCATCTACATGAATGTGTGTATGTTTGAGTGTGTGTTGGGAAAGGGGAGGATTTGGCTTTGATGTGCTTTTTTTTACAGTTACACATCTGTGTCTACTTTTCTTACTTCAAAATAACAGAAGGTCCATAAAAGGATACCTTCAGCTTGCACAAATATTGGGTCTTATTTTCCGGTTCTGAAACTCCAGTGGGACAGTGCTACATGAATCCACTGTGATCTCAGAATTCAGACAAACTCCAGTGGGACAGTGCTACATGAATCCACTGCGATCTCAGAATTCAGACAAACTCCAGTGGGACAGTGCTACATGAATCCACTGTGATCTCTGAATTCAGACAAACTCCAGTGAGACAGTGCTACATAAATCCACTGTGATCTCAGAATTCAGAGTAAACCACCATTCTACACATCAGCATGGCTACTAGACATGGCTACTTACTATTTCTAATCAAAATGTAGGTTACAGTCTCTCCACAAATCCAGTCGCACGGATCTGGTGCTAATGTCACAGTTTCTATCAGCAACAACACATATATTCTTTTTCATCCTTTGTAAAACTTTCCACTCAAACTCCTAACAGATAGGTGGTGCTGTCCTGTTTTACTTACCAAATGACTTCTGATCATCAGTGATAAGAAGTGTGTCCTCTTTGCACTGTCCTGCCTCCCCAGTAATGGCCAAGTCAGTCACTTCCAGCTTGACCAGCATGTCTTCTGCCACTGTTATGTTCCACTGGCAGCGAAGGCCAGCTGGGTAAGGCTCTGGGAAACCCATGGATTGAATCACGCCTTTACGTCCACTCAGGGTGCCCACGTCTCCACAGCCAGACTCTGTGAAAAGAGAAGCAGGAGTGGGGTCTGTTAAGTCACACCAAGATGAAAAGAGCTAGTCTCAAGTGTGTGGGTCTGAGGTGAAGATCAGTTTGGAAGGGGCAAACTTTTTAAAATTCCGAATCTTTCTGACCTTTCTTTATGCTTATTGAGACTGTGTGCCCCCAAAGATGTGTATTCCCCCATCTAAGAAACATTCCATAAATGTCAAGAAACATTCTGTTTTAAAGGCATACCAGACAAGACTGTGATTTTTTAACCTCTGGAGCAAAAAAAAAGAAAAAACACTGTATATTCTCACCAATCCATGTGAAATTGTTATAAACCAAAGAATAGAAACCAGCGTAGCGAAACAAGCCGGTTATAAACGTGATTTCATTCCGTTTCAGTTTCCTGCAAGTGTAATGACTGCAAAATCTACGCCAGAGGCAGACAAGAGAGTCTTCATTCACCCCGTAATGAGCCAATTCATCATCAAAATGACTTTGAAGCTGGCAAATTAACATAAAAGCGTTGCCTAGAGTGCCTTTAAATAAACTCCCTCGCTGATGCTATTTGTATTTATTGATATGTTTCTGTGTTATCAGAGAGGAATACTAATGTAGACAGTGTCTAAAATGGGGGTGAGACTTGTGTGCTCGATCTACTGCATCCACTTACAGCATGCTAGAAGGGGCCATGTTTGCTGTACTTATTATTGACAAGCTTTATCTTCTCTAAAGCTCACTGCATGAAAGCAAGAATCAGAGAAAACAAGTCCACAGTCATGCTTGGTCAATGCAGTGCTGACAGCATACATGTTTTACCATGCAGTGAAAGCTACAGTTGGAGCCCTATAATCAATAAACACTAAACAACCCACCCCTGTCCACTTTTGCTCTTTGGCCCTAATACCCAAAGCCAAGCTGAGCTGATTCATGGTACCTGAGTGTAGTTACAGCATGACCGCACAGAATTGGTCAGACAGAAAGGCAGGTTGGGTCTTTACCTAATGGATTTGGATCTACAGGTGGGTTGCTTGCCAGTGTGTACGTAGCCCGAAATCCTCCTGCTGACTGGGTGGCATCGGTCTTGAAGCGAACAACCATGGTGTTGGCAGAGGAGACCACTGGGGTGAGGCTGGAGGCACCGCAGAAGCGAGCTGGGAATGAGAGAGAGCTGATGAGCAGCGAACCAATGACTCATCTCTGCAAACAGACAGGCAGGTGAATACCCATATGCTCAATTACATGTAGCCATTGAAAAGGCTATTATTACTAATTTATTATGTATTCTTCTTCTTCTTCTTCTTCTTCTTATTATTATTATTAACAACAACAACAACAACAATAATAATAATAATAATAATAACAGACCATCAAGCTCTGTTTTATGCCCAAGAAAGCTCTAGCGTTTAATTTGAAAATCAAATAAAGAACCAGAGCAGGAATACCAGCTGTTCCAGCTGGTAACAGCTGTGTGTGTATGTACAGTTGTATATAGATGATCCTTGCTTACCAAGCCTGTCGGCACTGGGAAGGTGTCCATCATAAACATCTACATAGTCCAGACAGGACTCTGCCACCAGTTGGAAGGAGGTGAAGGTCAATCTAACCCTTTCTCCCTCAGGGACCTCGATCTTCCACTGCAGGAAGTCATCAGTGTTCATATCAGTCACATAGTTATACCACACAGCAGTGCACTGGAGTCCACTATACCCTTCACTGCAACAACTTCAGATGACTGTAACTGTCTCCAGTGATCCATGACAAGAGTCAAAAGTCCAACAGTATATCACATTTCATTATCATGAGCAACCTTTAATCTAAAAATCACTCGGAGTAGCCCGTGAAATATTAATCTTCTATGATGAATGAATTTTAACCTTTACATTTTGATTATATGCACAATATCTACTCTGTTCTGCTCCAGCTCTGTATAAGCTTTGTATAGTAGCTGTATAAATAAAACATAATCTTAACCAACAGTCATAATGTAACATCAACATTTGACTGTGAATTTGTTGGGTGACATTTTATTATATTTACTTTTCTTTTTTCATATGCTTTTCCATGCCAGTCATTTTGAGACACGTTCCCTAAAATTAAGAAATTCATATTTTGTGGTCACATAATGAGAGGCTGAAAGTCATCCATACTACCGTGTGATTCTCTGGACTCACGGTTGTTTCTTTCGCCGCACCTTTCCCTTCCTGCTCATCGCTCATCCATAGCCATCTCACACTGTTGTTTTATCAACTATATAACTATAGCACATGTGTGGATGGCAATCAGGAGAAAAATCCACAATGCTCACGACCTTTTGTTGTTTGAATGAGCTCCAGCTCTGCTTGGCCGCCTGAAAGCCAGGCAGCAGCAGGGAGTGACTCAATCATCCAGACCAGTAGGCAAAAAATTGGACCTGAAATCGCCCCTTTGAGGGCAATAAATTGGCACCTCTATTTAAACCAATAATCAATCAGCAGAGTGGATGCAATTCAATTTGACCTCAGACGGATGCCCCTGAATAACTAACCCAACAGGCCAGACAGTCTTGCTGTTTGAGGGGCTGGGTATTGCATGGATGAGAGGTCACTGCATGCTGTGATTATTTGAAACACCTGAGAAAGTGGTGACCTCAAGGACATCTTTCAGGTCAGATTTTAAAACATTTAAAATGAGCTACAAATTACTTTTGTACTGCTGCATTTCTTGGAAACATCTAGAAAGTGTTGGTGCAGATGACAGATTACCTGGTAGAGAGCTCCATTCTCATACTGTTGGGCTGGGAACCCAGGGCTTGATAGCTCCCCTTCCTCACCTTGGAGAAGGCCACCAGCTCCTACTATTTCTGGAAGCCAGAGAGGATGGGGGCAACAGAGGAGGTTGAATGAAAGAAGGAGAGATATGGATGGAAAGAGTGAGGGTGGGGGAGTTTAGAATAAAGGGGTTTTGAGGGCATGTATAGGGTATGTGTTTGAGAGAGGAGACAGAGAGAGAGAGAGAGGAGAGAGAGAGAGAGAGAGATGGTTAGGGGCAGAGTCAAAGAGAAGGATAAAGGGTGAAAAAGAGAGTGAGCTGTTTGGCTCTGCGGGAGGACACCCAGAGGAGGTGGCAAACCCCTCCTCTCCCCTTTCTCTCTCCTCCCTCAGTCCTTCTCTCTTTCTCTCCCTCACTCTCGCACATCCTCAGATGAAAAGCCCATCTTTCTAGGTCACCACTATTGAGGGAGACATAACTGCCTCTTCAATTCATTCTCACAGCAGAACAAGATTATTCTCATTCAGGGGAAGGGAACTATTTCAGGGACTGGTGCCAGGTGCAACATTCCTCCCACAATTATTTATTTATCAGAGGCCGTCTCCTGCAAGGCACATACCTGCACTGCATTACAGGAGCTTATAATCTAAAAGCCCTTTTACCTGAAACAGCAGTTGGAGCTACCGCTCTGTACATGGCTTTGAATCCTTTTGCTGGGTTGACTTCATTGGTGTCGAAGTACACCCACAGAGTGTTGCCTAGAGTCACGATGGGTTTGGGCATGGATTGGCCACAGTACTTTCCTACAAAAAAGCAAGAAAACACAGACATATGCAACACAGGTGAATGTTGTTTTTTTTAATCACATACGGTGTTAGCTGAGGTGTTTCTCACAGAGATGTCAGTAGGCTGCAGACTCAGCTGTGCAGTTAAACAGTAGTGATATACTGATTTTAGATACTAACACTCAATGTTCTGTCCGTCTCCTTAGTAATGACACCTCTTAAAGGAGACTGGAACTTTGGGGCCTCAAAGCTAGAATGTGGTTGATTAAGAATGCTTTTTTATCAGAAACAAAAAATAGTGCTTAAAATATCTTAAGTGTATTAGTGTACTCCCTCCATGGAGTCTGCCTTGGAGCCATCTGGCAACAGCGCAAAAAGAACAAACTATGCCACTTGATGGCTGTCATTCTCCTACTCACCTGGAATGGGGGGTAGTGAGCAGATGAAGCATCATGGAGTGGTAGAAAGATTTAGCAATCTGAAGACTACATTGCTACACAGCATTTACATTTATGCATTTAGCAGACACTTTCATCAAAACTTACAACTTGCCAACTATCAATTGTTCACAGCCAGTCTACCCTAGAGCAATTTAGGGTTAAGTGCCTTGCTCAAGGGCACAACGGTGGCAGCTGGGATTCGAACCCACAACTTTTTAGGCTACTTGCACGCTAGTCAAGTCCCTTAACTACTATGCTACCACTGCCCTAAACCATAGCTTTAAAGGGAGCTGTAAGTAAATTTACGACAGCCTCAGAGCCTGAGTGTTGTTACCATCTAAAAAGCGGTGTCCTAATGTAGAGCAGGACATCTGGTCAAGAGTGAGGGAGTTGTTTTTTCTCTCTACAGAGATGTTGAATGGGCTGTGAGATCAAACACTTGCAGCCCTGTGTCTCATTTACAAGAGGTAGACAACTAGAAAAATCTCGGTTTAGGGTTTTAGTGGTGGTGATGGAGGTACTGTGTGCCTATGAACGGTGTGTTGTATGGTGAACGTAAACCCTAACACATGGCTAACACTTAATGCATGATGATAATGGTGAAATAACTCTTTACATAACAAGCACTGTGGAAGGATTTGTTTATAAATGTCTTTGTCTGAACATCTGAAGATGAGCAATGAAGAACACCAACCTCTGTCTATCTCACCTTATCTAAGTGAGTGTGTGATTCTGAGGACGTGGTAAGAAGAGCTATATAGGGCTGGTGAAGGTGAAGACTTCACTTTACACTATTGTGTAAATAAAATCTGATCATGAGGATGTATGTAATTATAAATACAGTCAAACATATTTTGATATCTTACTGAATATGTGTATTTGTTTTGGTTCAGAACCCTAGAAATGTAAATGAACAGGACTGTTGTGAATGGGTAAAATATTCTGCTGGAATTACACAAACGTTAACCTGTAAATTGCCTCACGGTGTTTGCTAAAATGCTGTGTTTTTATTTGAACTGATTGACCTACATGACCAAGGTTGAATGGCAATTCTAGTGCCTGAGCATTTTACATCCATGGTCTCTGCTTTGGCTGGCTGTGCCTCTCTCTCTCCTCTCAAGATATTTCAGGCTGCTGTACGGTCTGACATGCCTGTATGCTTTTACCGCCTAAGGCAGTAAATCACCAGCATTAGAGGCTTTGGCGCCATACACACCAATGATTCCCAGGTCGTCCTTTAAGGTGACAAAATCTGCCGAGCATGTAGCTGTGTCCTCTAGGGAGAACTCTTCGAACCACAAATGGATCACCTGGAGACACAGAGGCAGAGAGATTTGTCCCCTCCCTGCTGTGGTACAATATAAGCTCATGGCATGGCTGTCTGCTTTTCAGCGGAGGAGTAAATCCTACTGTTCTCCCCACTCACTGAGAAATAAATGATTTCAGAGATCGGAAAGGTAAAATGAAAACATTGGTCTTGTCTGTCCTGCACTCTTGTTAGGAGGCCTTTTCCTCTAAACTTTTTTCTAGGACAGCAAGTATCATTTACTACACAGATGTGACAGCATGGTGGGCTGTGTGCAGAAAATGTCAGCAGCCTGTATCATCCAGGGAGTCTAACACACTCTCATATTAGATGCTCTCCTCTTTTATTTGTTAACTTGTGCATGGATATTCTACAGCATTGTTCAGTGATATATATAAAGCAAACTCCTTACATTTTAGTTGAAATGTTCTGAAATGTGACTGGGTAAAAAGCAATACAACCATTATGAAGATGAATACAGGAGTTCAGTGTTAAAACCCATAGAGAGTCGTATAGATTACCCCTCAAAAGGGTCAGGAGGTCACAACAGCAACCTTTTTTTTTACCTTATTAGCTTCCACAGTAATTTTCCAGCTGCAGCTCTTCCCGTTGTCGTAGTTACCGGGGAAATTCCCACTGGTGAACTCTCCTGGCGACACCATCAGCTGCTGAGGACCGCCGCATCCTGAATCGACAACATCAACCACACCTAGGGAGAAAACAACAGTGATAAGCCGATGCCTTAGCAACCACATCGACTGATGCATATCTGTGGGCTCTCTCTGCTGACTCCTTGAGTCCCTTTGGAGGCTTGTAGGGGAAGATGAACCATGCTGCAAACATGGAGCTGTAACTTTTCAAAGGTACTATGCTAATTCAGTTAGATCATAAAGAACACAGAGAACATATTTTAACCTATACATTTACATTGTAAATGGAATGCAGGATTTACAGAGATTTATATAAGTCTACCTAAATTGGCTAGTTCTCCAACAAGCTTGTGGTGGTGGTGGGCGGGGGTGGTGGTGGTGTGTGTGTGTGTGTGGGGGGGGGGGTGGCATGGTTTTGAAGCAGTTGTGAACATTTAGGCTGCAGACTTCATTACATCATGCAATTTGTTTTAAACTGGACCCAACGCTGACTCAATCTATAGTGAGCCTTTAAAGGGGATATAGAATGGATAGATGGAGCATTGTACCTTGTTCTCTGATGTTAAAATAAAATAAATTCAACTTTAATTTATCAAAAATCAGCTCAGGTGCAACTTTACAAGCTTAATTAAAACCTTATTTTTAAGGTTAGTGGACATACACATCGCGTGATTGGGCAGATATGTTGCGCACACGTTGCAGGTGCGGGTGGTAATGGTTAGAAATTCAGCGGGAGCGGGATGAAAAAAACAGTCCCACGCAATTCTCTATTACAGTGGCTTTGTGCTATCACTTCTAGGCTTTGTTCTAATTCACCCATGTTTTAGTGGCTATTTCTAAGTCCAAGATTTCCATTTCCTTTGGCCATGCACAACCTCTACTAATCCATCTAAGCCAAGGCAAAAATGTTTTTCCATTCTATGTCTCCTTTAAGGAAAGTGTCCCAATTTTATAAAATGACATAAATGTGGGGAAAAAAAACATTAGGTCAAGATCATGACAGATCTCTAGAATTTCTAGATCAAAGATCCTCAAGCTATCCTTCAGTTCATGGTGAAGCTTGAGGGCTGTGAAGGTACAGAAGAGATTCCGGTTGGAGTGATGGATTTTAAGGTATGGTATATTTCAAATACCTTAACTTGGAGGAGTCCTAAAGATCTAAGTGTCAGAATCTGTGTAAAGATAATCCTGCTGAAAAGGTGCCATATTTTCTGCAGATCAGTAGTCTGAGTGTGTGACACGGTACTAAGCTCAGTCAGACAGATGTCCTCCAACCAACCACAGAGAGCCAAAGATTAATGAAGCGGCTACATTTCTGTAAAATATGATGTGACATTTTACTAAGCGACGCCAAGGGCAGCATAGGGTATAGCATGAAAATCTTGCTTTATGGGTTTCTGAGGAGGTTGCCATTGGTGCAGGGGCATGACTCATACCAGCTTGTCGTATAGGTAAAATTTTTAAAGTAAGAGGTTACTATGTGTGGCGAAAAAAAGTTTGCTATTCAATAGTCAGTCATCTATGAAAGTTGCACACGCATTGTATCAAATTGCCCTATCCAGGTGGAGATGAACCTTTGAGAAGCCCTTTCCCATCCTATCTGTGCCCCTTATGAGTCCAGAGGTAGGCTATTAGTGCCTCTCTCATGGCTTTGGAACCTCATCATCTTGGGTTCTGTTGAGAGTTCTTCAATGGGATAATGAGGACAACAAGCCAGGCCAGTCAATGGCAGTCTGCTGCACTGTTCCTCACGCAGCTGTCTCTATGTGCACAGCACACTCCCCCGAGGCTAGAGGCCGTCACTGCAGCTCAGTGTCATCTCATGAACTGGGATGGACCTCAGTCCACCAAAGGTAGCATGTGTTACCCCATGGACATCAGAGCAGAAGCAGAATGGTTGCAGACATTAGGGGCCCTCTAAGCCATGGGTCATCAAAACAACAATGATGTCTCTGAAGAGGATTTTCAAATGAGGATAAAAAGAAAGCTTTGGGTTTTTCAGGTGTTTAATGGTGGTTAAGCTCTGGTCATGTGGTAGGCAGACAGAAATGTTCAGAATATATTCTGTGATGTCTTCCATCATAAAACTGCATCGTGCATATTGGGGAAGGCAAGCAAAAACTCTAAAGAATATGAATAAAATGTAGCCATACCACATCCTACCATAATGAGCTGAACATTAAGAAAAATATCATAACTGAAAAGAAGGACTTGAATAAAATCATTCTCCTGATATCTGGATCATTTTTGTTTTTCAAGAAATACCTTTGGTCTTTATGAGAGATAAACTGCCCTCATAAACTCTGAAACATTTTGTTTATGGACAGTAAGAACTGAGTAATGCACCTTTCAGTGTCATATTATTGCAGTTCCATTGATCTGAAGTCATAAAGGTTCATAAATAATTTTTTGTGTTTGCAAGCTTTCACGGTCCACTTGGACTTGACTTAGGACCTCCAGATAAACCACCCGCTCTGTGTTGAGAGCTTCTAGGCAAAATTAAAGCCTTTTCACAATGGTCTTTTTTCTGTGCTGTCAGTCCTCCAAATTTCTGTATAGCAGGTGTCCTAAGCCTGACATCTGCTAACAGAATCCTAACATAAATGCTGTTGAAAAAACAACTTGAACACTGAATCAGCAACAAACAGTGATAAGCCCTTGGGAAATATTTCACTGCCTGTCATTAGAAAGAGATAATGGATAAGATCTTCTAAACTGCTAGTTTTACGGTAGTATAGCTTGTTGTACTCTGCATCATGGCTTTTTACCTGCCAGAACTATGACTCTGAATTGCATAGTGAGATGACAGTAATTTTGTAGTGTCAGCATATAAGTGCAGTCTATTTTGAGGCGTCAAACCTGTTTATGTTCTCCTCACTGTAATAGAGAATTGGTTTTACCTCAAAGTATAAAACTACTTAATGCATTTGCAGTGACATAAGAAATTTGGTTATAATGCTTATCAAAGATTTTAGAGAGTAAGATTTACAAAAATCATACAACGAAATCTGGTTTTGCATATCCATTTATACAGTGTTCCAGTCAGTCATTAAGTCTTAAGCATTCTAAAATATTCATTATCTCATTTTGAGAGTGTATCAGTGTATACAATGTTGATTTCCAAATTTATAATCTTATTTGGAATAATGTTAATGTTTGCAAACACAAATGAAGACGATATAACTGTATGATCTAACTGTGTGTTCACACCAAGATCTACTAAAGCTGTAAAATCACTTTTGTTGCTAAAAATAGGTGCTAAAATATCTGTGTTTGTCTCTCTAATCTCTCTGACATTTACAGACGAAACGCATCATAGCTAATTTGCATAAAGTTGTGAAGTTTTTAACTTCTTTATGTCGCTCTAGTCGCCCAAGGTTTGTCGCTCGCCACTTTTGTTGTTCTTGTCCATACAAAGTGAATTACCTCCAGCGATTTTACAGCTGTAGTCACTCTTGGTGTGAACACACAGCAACGTGGGCTTCCCTCCCTTTTCCTCTCTGTGGCACCTCAGTGGCCACATCTCTGACTCACCTCCATTCTCATCATCTGTGCTGTTTAACTCCTGAACGTAGACCACCACCAGGCCGATGCAGACGCCTGTGACCCCCAGGAACAGTAAAATCAGGCCCTTCTCCAGGCCACTGCAGCTGCGTGTTTTGCCCATGTTGGTGCCGCTGGAATGGGACGGCAGGGTCTAGTGTTTGAGCTCTGCATTGAAGAGTGCTCACATTTATACTGCTCCGTCTGAAGTGACCTTTGAGAAAGGCTGGACCTCAGACCTGAGAGGTCTGGGAGTGCCTGCTGAGTTAATGCTGTTCTTTTCTTGGACTAGAATGTGTAGGGACAGGAGAAGAAGTCAACGTGTCTGCAGGTTCATCATAAACATGGATGTTGTTTTACTTTTGTTTTGAAACAAAAGAAAGTGAATGGAAACATTTTAAATTTAAAAAAAAACTTTTGTTAGTTGTACCATCGAGTACCCTAGATGGTGACAAAAGACAGAACATTGAGAGTTACTTTACCTTCAGATGCACCTTTTTAACTTGCAGCCTTTTTACAATATAATAACTGGGGTGAAAGAGTTGTCAAGGACAAAATATATTATTCCTTAAAGGTAACCACAGTGATAGGGTTTGCCATTGTATTGGGAATAATGAAACATTTCTGTATAGAAACTGCCAGTATGTCTCGGTAGAAACTAAAAGCCAGCGTTACTGTGACACTAATCCACTGTGTGCACTAAAGTATGGGATGGTTTTCTCAGCCTTGTTTCCATAGGAAAGGCTGCACATGTACTGCAGCTGGCAAGGAGAGAGGGGAAGAGAAAGAGAGAGGGAGGACGTACAGCTCTGCCTATCTGCTTGTCTCGGTCTTATTATGATATTCAGAGTCATCAGGCGATGCTATTTACTGCCGCTCATAAACACTTGGACCCCTGCATTATCGGCCATTGACAATATTATATCATGAGATTACGAGCCACTGAGAGGCCTTGACCACACCATGGAACAGTAAGATCCCCATTTCTAATTGCTTGAAGTGCTGCAGTGCACTCTGAGGCCTCTAGGTTTAATTGATAACCAGCAAATCATCTTGATAGTGACAGAGTGAGGTCTACTATAATCTCTGTAATAACCTCAGCAGCAGCAACGCACAGTAGTTGGAACTTTAGTTACAGTACACTCCTATTTTAATATGCATTTTTTTTGGTAATGTATAGAACTAATTTTGGATAATAAGCAGCCATGACAGTGGTAATAGGGCACCGTAAAGTTGATGTCTGACACCTACTTTGGTCTCAGGACGCCTGTGCCTCTTTCCAAAATGGATGGGAGGCCACAATCCTGAATCTAATTATGCAAGAGAGAGGGAGCAACCATCAGTGTGTCTCAGAATGATCTGAGAGATGTGCTGAAGAGATACCCTGGGACACTGCCTCCAAATGTGTCTGATATAGCTAATGTCTAACTAACTGGCCTCCTTAATCACCCAGAACCACAGTCCACCCAGGTCTGAAAGGAGACATCCCTGGGCATTAAATCGCATGCTTTCTCTTTCCGGAACTGAACACGGTCATCACAGTGCTTTTAAATTCGCTGATGATTTATTTTCATTTCGAAGTCAACAATGACTCCAGAAGACCTGACCACAATGGAGCTGTTTTCACAGCCATAACAGCAGGTTCTTTGTTGTTAACGTGTTTCTAAAACGTTCAAGTTACATTCTTTTTAATCTCATCTCACTTGGAGGAAGAGAGGTAGCCTGCCTAGTCAGGATATAATGTATTCATAGAACCCTATCAGCCTATGAAATAGTTCCTCTGTGCAGTTTCTATTAATTTCAAACAGCTCACCAGCTCTACACGAGATACACTATATCACTCTATTTCCCTCTCTCCAGCAATGGAAATGGTGAAATGGAGACCTCTTATCGTTTGAGTTATTGTAGCAGAATAATACATCACATATCTTCACAAAGAGAGCTTTGTGAAATCTGGAATTGTGTTCATTAGCGCCAGCTCTTGTGCCCACTTTTTCTTCTCAATCCTGATGATACAGGGTGTTCAGCTGACCTTCAAGAAGCTTGATATGAGAAATTGATCCTCTTGTGTTGGCATTCTCTTCATACAGTGCATGCATTCTCAAAGTTTTTTTTCGAAGCCATGCAACCATTTTCGCACAGATCCCGATGCTCCAAATTATTCAAGTACCTTGTCTCACAAGGTGATCATTGTCCTTTCTAAACTATACTGATACCACAATCAGGATATTTGTGATTTTTCAGTCGATTAAGCTTTGTGCACCACTTCAGGCCAAGCTCAGCTTGTTAACCTATTACTATATGTGCCAGATATTAAGACAATGTTGGAGTAATGCCGTGAGAGCATGTGTGTGTGTGTGTGTGTGTGTGTGTGCATGAGTGTGTATGTGTGTTTGTTCCAGAGCCCCTCCATAGGTTTGGAACGGGGGGATAGGGCACAGGTGATTTATGGCTGCATCTGTCAACCATAATAAAGCAGTCTCTAATGAAGTCAGGGGAAGGTGACCTTCGTGGTGACTTTATCCCTGTGTGTGTGTGTGTGTGTGTGTGTGTGTGTGTGTGTGTGTGTGACAAAGAGAGAGAGAGACACAGAGACAGAGTGTATATGAATATCTAGCATCTGTCTATAGGAATGAATACGAGTCTATTGTACAAAAATGTGGGCAAAATCATTAGAATCTCAGGCAGTAAATGAACTCATAATCCATCTGTGTGTGTGTTTGAGCTCTGTTGTGCCATGGGTAAATTGCTATACTATCTCTTAAAGAGAAATTAACATCCTAATCATTGCATCACACTCATCATCTGCACACATAAAAAACATCCACTGTGAGGGATTCTGATGCATGTTCATTCACTTACGACTACATACAGTATAGCCTGCTTCAGCGTACCATAAACAAATGTAGGTTAGAAACTCCACAGGGACTGCCACCATCACTGTTAGTGTGTGTGTGTGTGTGTGTGTGTGTGTGTGTGTGTGTGTGCATGTGTGTCAGAGAGAGAGAGAGGAAGGAGGGACAGGGGTGTGTGTGTGTATTAGGGGAATGTAAAGGTACTGCAGTGCAGTAATGGCAACATCAGGATGGGGGACCCAGTGGAGAGCTGTCTGGGGTAAATGGTCCCATGTCCGTGAATGGACATGCATAGGGGAATGAAACAGCACCTTAAGCAACACCCTACTGAATTTCCAATGGTATGACCGTACAAATCGTTCAAATTCACACGGTATCAATATGGTACAGTTCACTGAGAATTTATCTTGTTAGCGGTAATAGATGTGCCAGTAGTCCATCTGTCTAAATTCTAACTGTGATTGCGTAAGGGTAAAGCTGTAAAGAAAACAATGAAATCCTTACAGAAACATTGATGGTACCCCCTACAGCTCCGAGAAGTCACTATCCAGCAGCATTTCCTCCTCAAGAAGTCCCACAAGGCAAAGGAAGGAGGCACATGTTTATCAGACTAACTAGGTCAACAAATCAGCTCAGCAGTTCTCGCCCCTGCTTCAAAGGGAGAAACCCATTTCAGATGGAAATGGGGGATCCAGACCCAGTCCATATTAAACATCACAAATATACAGGTTTCTAGAGGAGTTCTGTGAATTTGGACCAGCTCTGATGTGAGCGTCAGTCTCCTTCCAACAAATCCGTGAAATAACTGCTTTGGGATATTTTTGCTGTGGCGATGGGGGTTGTTGTAGCATAGGCCAAGCTGTGAATGAAAAAAAAAAAACATGGTTCTTATGTTCCAGGACCATATCCTAAAATTTCCAAGTGGAGGCAAACAGCCAGTATGTGGGCTAAGGTATACATTTTAGGGTTTGAGTGGAAGCCCTGTGCTACATCTAGACCAGAACACTTTAAACACAGATGATCTCACAGCTTGGCACAAACGCTTCTTGTTCTGACACCCTTGTGTTTCATCTGCAAGTGAAGCAATCCTGCATAACAAGAGGAAGCCTCTGGGTCTCCTCTGTCATCAGTTTCCTTCCTGGGTCCTATGTAAGGAAGCAATTACAGCATCAAACACTGAAAACCACACCTCTCTCTATCTCTCTCTCTCTCTTTCTCTCTGCTGCAATCTATAAAATCTCTCAGGATATGCAACAAAAAAGACAGATCTACAATATTGCAGCTAACTCAGCATATTGCCCCACACACATAGATAAACACACACTCACTTGAAGCAATACGGTATCAAAATAAATATCAAGAAAACGGGTCTGATATACTTCAGGAGGTACCTTTTAAATGCATATGCATTCCCCTGTACTACTATCATTATCAGGATTTAGATCAGAAATATATATGCTATACATGCTTACATAATTTCTTACCATTAGGGCTCTCATTTGTTTGACACAGCATGGGCAATGTGTTCATATCCAAAAGGTCAAAACAGAAGAAAGAAACAATTGTAAATTGATTTAACATGTAGTGAAACCCTTAAATATAGCTTACTTTAAATGAGACTTTGTTGTGAGAGATTTTTAAAAGTGATTTAACGGAAGGAGGGTGTCCAACAAATTCCTGTTGGTAATGTAGCCGTGCCCACTGCGCATTACGGAAACAAATGAGAGTCCTTAGTGCTTTTCTCACATATCCCTGAGGTAGGAGCAGGTTCTGAACCACACTAGTGTGCGCACACTAAAACTGACCACTATCACACTGTGTAAGATGCGGATTTACCCCAGGCTGGGATGTGTTGCAGAGGCTGACTGAAATGGTCCCCTTTTCTTTAACACCGCTTGTAGAAAAGATTTAAACAGCGCTTTTGAACCAGGGGCTGTGGCAAATGAAGAGAGCATTAAATATTGAAAGGAGATAATTAAAAGCTATAGCATACATGAAGAGAGAGAGAGAGAGAGACAGACAGAGAGGTGAAACTGTGGTGACATGAAGTGTTGGGGAGGGGCAGAGAGACAGACGAAGAGAAAGGAAAGAGAGCAATTGCGACAGAGATCCTGCTAAATCCAATGTATCTGTTCTCAGGTCAGCACCTAAACAACAAGAGCGGAGATGGGTCTTGCAGTGACTTGCCCCACCAGCAGTGATTTCATCATGAACTCTGTGCAATGCTTATTTCAGGAGGACACACACACACACACACACACACAAAACCATACACAGTATGTGATATAAAGACACTCACACACACCCATAACAAACATACATAAGCACATAGTCGTGAACCATGAGACCAACACAGCCCACTGATGCTGTTTTTGTGCCTGCTGAGTGACATGCAGAGGAACTGACACATTTGGAGCCAAATAACCACAGAGTCGACGGAAATCAGCTCTTCAGCCGAGTATCACAAGTGACAGCCTCAACACAGAGGTTCTCCCTTCAGCAACTGGGTCAGACAAAAACATTTAACACACAAAAAGTAAAATGAAAACTTCCATTTCACTCTCATACAGATTTCAGCATGTATACTCAACATCATCATTGAGGAAATTCATTTGTAACAACTGTACTGTAATTATGTAATTAATTACAGGCGTTATTTGGAATTATGACTCAATCCCTTTTGATATGAACTTTAGCTGGGTCATTTTGCTACCTAAAGAGAAGGAACCAATGGTAGTTTTTGAGTTTAGCTTAACATTTTAATATAAAATCAAAAGATAAGAGACAATTAAACAGCACCTAAATGCACACAAGCCCAGTTTACAACAAATATAGCAACAAGCACGACAGGCTAAAATTTCCTTATCAAGACAACATAATAAATCATCCCAAACAAATGTGTTCTTTTAAAAAAATCTAAACCAACTTATCAATCAGTTATAAATAAATGGGCTCAATACACCCTCGGGTACATTAAACAAACAGATACCAAATGCACCAACTCCACCAAGTCAAGGAGGTCAAGGTGTTATTGTTTTGTAAAAAGGATATGCAAACAGCAACACATTTATGCCTGTAGAACAGTGCAATGCATATTATTGACCCCTTTTGGTATGAGGTACTAGGTCTGTCATTAGAACTAATACACATGCATTTTACTAGCTGTTAATGTTATTAACATGACTTATTATTGCCATATTCTTTCTAAATACTGATATAGCTTTTTTAAGACCTTTTTTTATAACATCTTATCTATATCTAAAAATAGGATTTATATCAATTTATTTGATAACTGGGTGTTCCTCTCATCTGATAAACTCACCCTGTCTTTGCCTTCATAATGACATTCCTGAACTAAACTGACCATTGAGGAAATAAGGGGGGGAAACCTCATCATGCTTTCAGCTGAGGCAGTCACAAGCGGAACGATGTGATCGGTGTGTCCACCATTATCACCAGTGTCTGTGGTTACCCAGACAGCCTCCTATTACACGTCAGTCCAGCACAGAGGATGGTGGAGGGCGCACGCAGCAATTGGGCCGCCGCACGTTCTGAAACATGGACCTGAAGACGTTGGTCTGCCTGCGCTTGCCCTTCCGGCCAACGGGGGACTCACTGGGGAGGGACTTGCGGATGCTGGTCTGAGCAACGATCTTCTTCTCATGCTCCTTGATCTTGCACTGCAGGTGGCTCTGGATGGCAAAGCCCAGGGATTCGGGGTCCAGTGAGGCACCATATACCTCCCACGTCATGCCCTGCTCGTCCCACACCACATCGTGGACTGATTTCTTCCCTGCCTTGTCCTCCGCGTCCCGCTCCGGCTCCAGTTTCGGCTCAGCCTGGCTCTTCCCGGCAGTGGTGGTGATGGACACACTGCTTTTCCGCTTCTCCTCCGCCGTGGAGCTTGGCACGGACATCGTAATGGTGGTCGCAGTGGCAGCAGTAGGTTGCTTCCCTTCTGCTTTGGCTGCACTTGTGGCTGGTGGTAGTGACTCTGGCTGTGGCTTGTCGGTGGAAATCTTGGCAGACGGTGCTGGCATTGGCTCTGTAGCGCCGCAATATGCTATGGCTGCCTTCTCCTCTGTGAGACCCTTGCTCGGTGGTGCTGGGGCAGGATCCACCCCTGCTGTGGGGCCAGGAAGACGGCAGGCTGTCTGAGGCGTGCTCTGGCTACAAGGCTCTATGCTGATCTGATATACAGGCTGAAGGGGTGGCAGGCCTTTGGGGACATTGCATGAAGACGGCCCTGATTCCTTGGATTTGGCCCCTAGCCTGGCATCTTGTTGCTGGGCAGCGTCTGTGTGGACCACCCCTGACGGTGGGGCCTGGGTGGAGGAGATAGGAGCCAACACTGTGGCAGAGGACACGTGAGTTTGGGTGGAGAGCATCAAAGTTTTGCCCGTGCCTTCCACCTGGTACACCATGGTCAGGCTCTCGGCGTCCTCTGTCTGGGGGCACGTGGGTGTTTTAGGGTGAGCATGAGGAAAGAGGCTGGGACTGGTAGACACGGACTGGTTGCGGACATTAGCCACTGCTTGCACTTCCACGTCTTGCCACTGCTTGGGCAGGGCGGGGCTGCCATCTGGGGTGACAGTCATCGTGGAGGCTTCACGGTACAGTTTGCAATGGCTGGGCCTCTGTCCATCGGACGTGGCTCCCTGTGTCTGGATTGCCTCATCGACCACTACTGTCTGACTCTGATTTGGCTGATTTTGAGGGGGGTGGGAAGTGGTTGTATTCTCATGTGATAGACTGGTTGAGGGGGTGACACAGAGCTTTTGGGAGCCCAACTGTGGTGCTAAATCTGTTTGTTGCACCATTGAACTGCTTTGTGTTTTCAGAACTGCATCTGTGGTCTTGTCAGATGCTGCAGCATTGTTAGAGCCTGGTGTCTCTTTTCTGTGTTTCGGCTGGAGCTCATCAGCTTTTGCTGGGCTTGTCTGGGTTTCGGGACTGTTTGGGACTGTCTTCACGGTCTCAAGAACTTTTAGCTTTGCATCAGGCTGTTGTGGAGTTAACTGCCCAACATTATTGTTTATAGTGGTGGTGGTAGTAGTGGTGTTTGGTGGAACTGATGTCATTGTAACGCCACTGCAATCCTTGGAGGGCAAGGACTGCAACAAAGAGGTGTTTGCGCTAGATCCGGTATTGTCTGTCTCGTCATGTAGGGGAGGTTTGATCTCACTGGCCAAAGGGTCACCTGTCGGTGCTGGTTTTTGATGCGGGACTGCCTCTGTGGCACCTTTGCTCAGACACTCTCCAGAGGTGGATGATCTGTGTTTTTGTTCTCCAGTTCTGGCGCGCTCTCCCTCCCCCCCTCTGGCTGTCGGCGCTTTGTCTCGGCAGTCGTTTGTCTGCTTGTCACCCTTTGATGATGTAAGAGACGTGACTGCAGATGACAGGCCAGGACTAGCGCAATCAGCTGTGACGGTGGGTGTTAATGAGGATGGAGCAGGGGAGGGGAGTGTAGGGTTGGTAGGGACTCTTATGTTAGCATTGCTATCCACGCAGCCCTCTGGCTCGCACTGCTCACTCAAGCCGGTGCCCGTTTGCTGCACGCCCCTCGTCGGACCCTCAGATGTCCTGTGCACGCCGTTGGTAGACAGGGCGGGGCTGGTGGGCACAACAGCTCTAGTTGTCTCACTCGAGCTTTGGGTGTGTGGAACGGGTGCTTGGTTAGGGCTATTTACCGCCTCGACCACCTGAGTGCTTTTGGACTCCAGAGATGGAATGGGACAGGCTTGGGTCATGTTGACATTAAGCTCTGGGTTCCAGTTAGCATTGGCCTCTTTGTTTCCTAAAGTGTCCACTGGGGCAAGCTGAGGGACCATTTGGACAGTGACAGTTCTTTTGGGGTTAGGGATGGCATCCATTTTTGACAATCTTTTTTAGGTTGATCACAGATGGAAAATTATCCAAAGTGAAAGCGTTTCACCAATAAGCCCCAAATGGTTCCTACAAAAGAGAGAGACAATAATTTTAGTTTAAAATATGTGGTAGGATTCTCTTTTGAAAAAAAAAAATAATGAATTTATAGAAAATATAAAATATGGGCATAGTATATCATGCAATAATTTGACATTTCATGTGAGGTATAGCATATACTGTGTGCAATTCCTTCTGTATAGGAAGAAACTTGAAACTGCTGTAAAGTCAAACATACATAGCATAATTTCTTCCTTTTGTGAAACTAGACTATTGGCTTTTCCACATCAAACAAATCTAAAATGTTTGTATGTATTATAATAGATTTAGAATGGTCAGAATTTCAATTCAGCAAACATTTCAACTTGAACATGATGAGAAAAAAGACAGATGAAGAAACGCAGCTGCAAGGAAGAGCAGTCACAGGCACCCTTAAGGTCATTTGTCAAACTCAGCTCGAATGGTCAGGAACAGACAGGTGAATGAGAGTGAAAAATGAAGAGGCACCTCCAAAACAACTTAAAAACTCAAAGAACAGAAAACAAAAATTACAACCAGTTGAAGAGACAGAGCATAACACAATCACTCACTCTCTCTCTCTCCATCTCCGCTTAACACACACACACACACACACACACACACACACACACACACACACACACACACACACACACACACACACACACAGAACCTTATGTACACAATTTTTACACTCCTGCTCTGGGGTATCAATGCTGACAACAGAGGTGAAATCCTCACTGTTCTTCTTTAAACTATTAATAATCTGCTCTTCCATCCTTTGAGGCATAGAATCAAATCCAGCATTGTGACCATTGTGTATGACTTTATTGATCTGCTGTGTTTGCTTGGTATTATTTTCCCCTCACCCCTCACTAAAACAAGCACAGTTCAAATCACTCTTGCCACAAGCACAGCTATTTTAACACCAACGACCAAGGGTTACTTCCTGATTTCAGAACAGTTTCCACAGCAACCCTGTTAGTCATAGAAATCATTAGGAAAACAAAATAACTGCATCCTTAGCTCCATGGCTGAGTCCTCATATTCAGTCACAATTATGTTAAAAAGATTCTATTCACATGTGTGCATGTGTGCATGGTGCATTGTGAGAATGACAACACCATCAAAACGGATTCATTTACACTAAAAGTGCAGTCAGTGATGATGTCAGGTTTGTTTATGTTTGCATTCAAATTTCTTCAGAGAGAAATTCATTTCTTCATGTCTTCAGTGCATCCTAACAAACTCTTCATAATGTTTTGTTATTATTTAGGAAAAAGACAGTGTCCTCTTGGTTGGTAAGTAGACCATAGACTGCGCCATGATAGAACCTTTTTGAGCTGGATAGAGTAGACGCCGGCATTATCTCTACATACTGCTGGAGAGGAAGTATGACATTGTTTCAAAAATTTGCCTACTGTCTGTATAAATAAAAAAAAGTTTTTTACATGCATGTGTACAAATCTCTCTCTCTTTTTCTGTCGGTCTTCCCACTTTTGGATATTGAAAACTGAAAGATTAAAATGCAAATTTGTATAGCAGTGTCATATCCTCTGATGTTTAAATCAGAAAAATAAAAATGTTACTGGACTAAGCTACTTCAATCTACAAAACCTTTATTGTTTATCATTATACAGTGTGCTAATGATCTGGAGTAATTCTGCTATCCACAGTCAACAAGGAACGACTTCATTTTGAATGGAGGATTTGGGTATGATGATGGAATGATGCTTGTCAAATCAAACCAATTTCAGTGGTTAGAGTCAGTAACACATATTTGAATTCTGTCTCGAAAGAAATAATAAAATAATTTAATGGTTAAAGGGATGGCAAGTTAAAAAGCTTGTATGGTCACATCTGTTTACGTTGACAATAAAACAGATTAAGATCTTTGAAGTCCCTTAGTGTCTCATATCTAATATGACCTGACTTTCACATCCTGTTGTATTCACCAAGGCTCATTACAGCTGACATACTCTGAACACACACAGAGGCCCATCCTACAACTCTGAACAATTTTACTGGATTCTTGAGTTCCCCAATAAACATACAAACACAGACACACACACACACACAAGTTCTATTCAGCTAATCTAAAATCACCCATCACACTTTCAGGATAAGGGAGAGGAAATGAAGTCTTCCTGTGTGTATGCTGTGCACAACAGCATCAGCATATAGACCAATTATCTCACTTTAAACTGCCCCTAATGAGACTGCTTGTGATCTCATGGGCAAGGGCCAAGTGCTCAAGCTGGAGGGTAACCACAGGCTCAATGGGCGCCATTTGCATTCTCTCTTGAGGTAGGAAACTATCAATACATTCATGAATCATCCACATGAATCATAATAGCTGCTACTATGAGCAAGTGCACACAACTGCCCTCCATCTCGCTTCAGAGAGAGCTTCTCACTACAGCTTGAGAGAAGATCAGAGGAAGTGACAGAGTCTCAGGGATAACCCAAACATTATCTGCATGAGCCTCTCTCTGACTGAGACCAGCATGCTATGGCTTAGTGCAGGTTCATTCATTCTTTTTAAAGAAAGAGGTGATTTGATTGTAAGCAGACATCTCGGCTGTTTGCTTGGCTGGTGTGCAAGGCAGACATTAAGCGCTGATAAGAGAACCTACCTACATCATGAGCCATAAAGAGTACTCTTTGCATCTTATAGTCCATGTTGCCTGGCTTGTAAATGTTACTTCTACACCGCTTTGGATACAATATATCAAATTGATGTCCTTACAATTTAGAGTTGGTTGCAATATTTCAGGCATAGGTTGTAGTTATAAGTTACACTGGATCTGAATTCGTAGGTTTATTGGGGGGTCATGGCAATTCAAACACTTCAAATTCGAACACTTCAATTTCAAGTAGGTCATTGTTGAAAATATTTCTATCGACTGTGTTTTACATACCAGCAATAGTATCTAAGGGACATAGTCATCACAACAACTATGTCTGTTAGATGGAGTGTCTGACCCCCGTACAGCCAATTGGTGCAATGGAGCCCATAGACACAACACCACCATCAGTTCCATTATTGACTGAAAAAATATGCACAGCCTAGGTGAAACATTATAACCGATTAACTGGTACTGTATATATATATTGTGATAAATTGTTAATTTGTGCATACATGTGATATCTTTAATAGCAGGACGTTATTCAGGATAAGACTAATTAATATCCACGCGCAATGACCTGAGCAATATCTGCACAGAAATTGCAGCAATGCATTAAACTACATTTCATCAGATCGTTCCGAAACAACTGAACTGAAACGCAGATATCAAGGAATCCAACAATGCGCTGTTTTAATATCCCACTTCTTAAAGCTTATCACCTACGATTGTAACGTGAATTCGAAGGTTACTTGCTAAATTACTATCAGCATAGGCAAAGCGAATACGTTTCAGTCTCTTGATAGTTTAGTGATCAGATAGCCTCATTTCATGTAGATGTATAGGGTGAAAATACACGATGAAACAAAGAGTCAACGAGAGTGCTAAAACAAATTATACCAAATCCATAACTTAGACTACTGCACAGCTTAATCCACCTTACTTCACGTTTGAATTCCAGGACCTGTCTTATCACCGTATTTGACCTTGCGGACGACTTCCACATCTAACCCACATTTTAGAGACATGCGACTGGTCAGTGTTAAGGCATAAAATCACCTACCTGGTGCGTTTTTGTCTTAGTCTCATATCATTTTCGTTTTGAGTAGACTACTGCGCTATTTACGCGCCGCACATCTCCGCGCAAGAGCACTCGACTGAATATCAATGAAAGAATTTCAGGCTAACGTCAGGGACACAAAACCACGCCTTCAGAGCAAACCAGAATTTGTGCCTTATCAGAAGGAACATATAGCCTAATAATTAGGTCAAGATTGGACCGTTACTTTTTCCCTGAAGGCACACTGTAAGACTTTGCATCCAGGTACCTTTTCATGAATGGGCTGAGTCTAATATGGACTGAGGGATTTTCAAGTAGCCTTGTCTTGTCCAGTGTGATCATGATTATGTCAAATTTCTCGTCTCGAAAAAAAAACAGAGCGCTGGCAATCCCTCTCTCACTTCTGCGCTCACTCGGTCTCACAGGTCCAAGCACTGCATTGCCTTTGCGATCCAGCCAGTCGTAGAACAGTAGAGTGCTGGCAATGAATGAGGTGGGTTTACAAAGATACAGAGTCCCTCTCAAAAGCACACCGATGCAAACTACAAATAATTATAAATTAGGCTATATGGGGTTTGCGGCTGCCGTAATGAGTCTTCTGTCTGGCGGAGTCTAAATTACTGCAGTTCTGGACCATAACAATCTTGAGCAGTGATCTCCGTTTTATTAAATCCTGCATTGTAAGCATGTAATTGTTGAAAGAGGAAGGCTAGAACACTCTTTGGTGTACTTTACTCAATTATGAGCGCAAGGGCATGACTGTTGGTCGCTGGGGTTTGGAACATTGAACTTTAAGATCATGTGATTTTGAAAACTGAAGATTTGCTAGTGATAGTGATAGTAGTAAAAAAAAAATATAGTGATGATAGTGATGGTGGTGGGGGAAAAAATGATGTGAGTGTGTGATGTGTGTTAGGTTTGCGGGTTGGTGGGTGGTGGAGAGGAATGCAATGTGTGGAAAGCTGAATGTCAGGCCCATAGAGATGTATGGAATGGGGGCTGCTGTAAGGTGTTTAAAGATGCTGTTATATCCTGTGCGTGCATGTGCGTGTGTGGTGTAGTGTGATTTGTGAGGATGTGTATGTGAATGTTGAAGCGTGTGTGTGTGCTATAAGTCAGTATAGTGCGTGTAAGCTTGGGATGGCCTGAGGGTAGAAACTTTTCCTGTGTCTTTCAGTTTTAGCCATGTGACTACATGTGTCTTCTTGACCTCAGCTAACAATCCATTTCTGGAAGAGCTGTGGTCTGGTTTTCTGTAGTGGGTATACTGTTTGTGAAAGGGCACTGCCACAGCTACTGGTATGACAGTAGCAGCCTATGTTTTACTGGATATACGCAAACCTAAGAACTTTTTAAGTGGATTCGGCATATCCCTGCGTTATCACGTAGACTACAGCTTGATTTGTTAGGATGAGAAGAGCCCTTCAGACTTTTTTGTGCTCTTGACCCCCCATTCAGCCTCCCTCAACTGCACTTTATCCTGCTCCCTACACCCTACCCCACCCAGCCCTTCCCCAGACAGCAGCACCCCCCCACACAGGCTCCCCGCAACTACATTCTACACACTTTGTTGCAAACAGATGCAATTCTATTGCATGTCTTACACCCATGGTATCACTATGTATGTGATACTGAAAATATCCTTGTATCTTTGTGTGACTTCTTGGCATCGCAAGCAGACAGTAGTGAGCTCAGTAGTGAGCTGGAAGAGTGCTATTTTAGCGGACATCTAGATCAGGGGTTCTCAAACTGTATTGGGCTGGGCACCCCTACTGGGTCAGAATTTTTTTTAAGGACCCCTCATAATCATGACAATTGAGAAAATTTAACCATATACGATTATAGGCTATTTATTTGTTCTTTCAGATGCTTTTGAACTCTTATTCTAAAAACAGATTTTGCTAATACCACAACAGTTTTAAACAGGCATGTTGACACAGCAGGAACAGTTTTAAAAGGATTGATTTTTTGTCAAATCTAGGCCTACTGTGTTAAAAATGTTAGTTGTTTCACATAAATAATAATAATTTATATTAACTTTGCTTGCAGTTAATATTACCTGAAGAAAATGTTTTGACAGATTGATGTAGTGTATCACGTAGGCTAATTTGTCCCTAATGTTATGCTGGTGGGAGTAATGAGCACAATGCGATTGGGCTCTATACTGATCTCTAGTATTCTTCACCCCATAAGACAAGTTTATACTTTTGCAAACTTTTTCATGAACCCCCAGCAACGTGTTGCAGACCCCTGGAGGTCGTCGGACCCCAGTTTGAGAACCAATGATCTAGAGGAACCAATGATCTAGATGAACCACTGACGTGCCTTTTTATCCCCAAGGTATGGAAGAGTGCTTATGTTTTACCTTTTCCAAAAGGAGAAATTATAGAACCATTTTCAAACTTTCTTTTTTGTCAAAAGTGCTGTAATCCAATGAACAGATGAAATAGCACTTAATCACTCTTTCAGTACTAAACATCAGTCAGGTTTCATAAAAAATCATAGTACATTTACTGCTCATATCAAAGTTGTAACTGACATAATCAAAGCTTTGGCTATATAGAAACAATGGGTTTCTTTTCATTGATTTGTCCAAGGCATTTGTTGTGGACCATGACACATTGATAAAGTGGCTGGTTAGTGTTTTCACAGTATGCTATGGGTTTATTTATCATCAACCTCACAGACAGAACTCTGGCTACCCAAAATGAGGGTCTTTTGATCAATTTTGCAGCAGTTTGCCAGAGGGTACCCCAGGGTTCTATTCTGGGGATGCTTTTATTTACTAGTCTATCTATATTAATTGGGAGAAAATGTCAAATCTGAATCTTTCCATTTTTATACAGATGACACTGTCTTGTATGGTTGTGCAGCCTCTCTCGGCAAGACTTGATTACGTTCAAGTTGCCTTTTGGCAGGCTGCCATTTCAGTCTACGCTATTTGGTCTACATTTTTAAAGTTTTGTCATTCTTATTCCTACCGGGCAACAGGTTGTGTCACTCCGGACTATTGCTTTAAGGTTTCAAACTGACCACTGTATGTACTATAAAGCTAACTTACACTCTCTCTGGCAAGTTGTCAATGCTATGATCTATAAAGCCTTTCTAGGTAGACTATGTCATATTTCTGACCTCTTACTGAAACGCAGCACATATGGGCGAAGGTCCCAGGATACTATCCTCTTGACTGTTCTGCAAGCCTGAACTGAACTGAGCAAGGAATGGTCTACAAAGCACAATAAACTAATCTCACTAAAAGATTTTACAGATATTGTTAAAGATAGATGCTGTGGGGTGGAGTGGGGAGGAGTTGTGCAAGGTGCTGTGGGGAGGAGTTGAACAGCTGGATGGCCCTGGGGACAAAGGATGTCCTCAACCTGTCTGTAGAGCAAGACAGTGACATTAGTCTGCCACTCTGATGAATGTTCTGTTTAAGGGGTGGTGGTTATTGTCCATGATTGACAACGTCTTGTTCCTATTCTCCACCACAGATATCAAGGACTCCATCTCCATGCCAACCACATCGTCCACCCTCCTCACCAGTGTGTCCAATCGTCCCGTTTCTTAAGCCGTGTGCCTTTTCTTAATGTTGTATCCCCACACCATAGCATAGAAGAGGACACTGGCCATGACAGACTGATAAAACATCAGGAGGGGTTTGCTGAAGGATCCCAGCCTCCTCAGGACATACAGTTGGCTCCTTCCTGTAGAGTGCATTTGTGTTCGCTTGCCAGTCCAGTTCATTGTCCAGCAGGTGCAGCCCCATGTGCTGATCTCATCATTGACCCACAATGGAGACTGGTAGCAGATAGGTCAAACACCATATTCTTCGTCTTTTTGTGGTTAGTCCTGCACCATCTCATAAAGTCCTTCACCAGGCCCCTGTACTCACCCTCCTGTCCATCCCTAATACACCCCACAATTGCAGTGTCATCAGAAAACTGTCATGACTCAGAGTTGTACTTGAAGTGTACAGAGTGAACAAGACAGGGGAAAGGACAGTTCCCTGGGGTGCGCTAGTGCTGCTGACTACAGTCTCTGATATGTAGTCCCCAAGTCTGACTGAGACTGAGATCTTTCTGTGAGATACTCTCTGAGAGCACTTTGACTACCATGTTTTTACATTTGTAACTATAGGTTTATGTTGGTTACTGCTGCTATTCTTGGCCAGGTCTCTTTTAAAAAAGCTACTTTTTATGTCAACGAGACTGGTTAAATTATTATTATTATTATTAGTAGTAGTAGTAGTAGTAGGCCTAGTAGTAGTTATTGTTATTATTAGTAATTTATATTATTATTATTATTGTTATTATCATATTTGTAAAGAGCCTACTGCAGGCCAGGCTACTGTGGCATCAGGTTTCCATCTTATTTTTAACGCAACTGCGCTCTCTTTCGATGGCTAGAGGAAGCTGCTTGTCTAGGGGTAGCATTTTTGCGCATGTCATAAACGCCAACTTGGTTTCCGGGAGCGGTTGCAAGTCCACGAATGAGGTGTTGGATCCAGCATCACTTCTTCATACTTTCAAGAGTGCATTGTAATCTATGAGTTGATAGTGTTAATTAAGAATTTTTCGTTGGAATCTTGTATTCCTACCCATTTTACCAGTTTCAAAGAGGGCATTCTTTGAGGGGCCTGCAGCTACTCTTGTAAGCAAAGTCTCTGCTGTAAGTTGCTCGGGGTAAAAGCAGCTTTTGACAACCTGTTGTAGCTATTGCTATGCATTATTGCTATGCTAGCAAGCTAATATTACGCTATCACAGCAATAGTGAGCCAAGACAGGTAGCACGTAGAGCTCAAAACTAATTCCTGTTTGTGCAGGCGTTTTGAAAATGTGTTTTATTTAACGTGCATCTTCCTATCCTGTTTCAAGACGCCATATTTTGGATAACGTTACCATCATCTCGGCTACTTACGTGTTGCATTTACAAGAGCTTGAAGACCTACTACCGTTAGCTAGCTTTAGTCAGGCAATATAAAGTCTGTGTAAATATTATATAATTCAGCATTGTGTGTACACCACTTAAGATAGCTACGTATTGATGCCACTTGTGATGTTATGTTGCAAATATATGGCATAATAACTTTCTTGCACTTTCATCTATCAGCCAGCGTTAACGCTAGCTGATGGTAATAAGCTAACAAAACAAAGCATCGCAAGGTATCTTAACGTTAACGGTATTCATTCATTTATTTCATAATCCTTATTAGCGAATAAAGTCGGTGTGTCGGTTTTTCCTGTTCTGTTATACACATATTTTTTTGCAATTGATGTCGCATTGGCCACTTGGCATCATTGTCTAGGCTAGTTTAATTTACACAGATAAACCCGTTGTTCTGTCTATGCAGTGCTAGAATTGGGCGAAAGTGCACAATGAACGGTAAAAACCACAGCCACACTCTTCGCCATTGTGATTGGCCTCTTTTCAGTTTGATCGATAAACACTGCGATTGAAGAGACTGCTCCCTGATACGTACCTTGATCAGTTTGTGAGCTGACCACTGGGGGACTTCGCATTCAACGCACTTGAAGTCAGTTGTGGTGTAGTTCACTCCAGTTTCATGCAAGAGTAGCTTTTAGTGAATATATAGTGAACGAGATTAAAATGTACCAAATGTGTTCTAATTGTTTAAGTGTGTGATTGCTGTAAAACACAATCATGCCATAGCTTAGCAAGATCTTTAATTATAACCTCAATGGTTTTGTTTGTGTATGGATGTTTATATTTTATCTCCATTAGAAGATGTTGGGGTGTATCTTTCATTACCTATACACATCCTTCCTACGATGCTTGTTGAAGTGGCTTCTGCGACAGCTCACTGGGAAATGTGAGCTTCAGCGGATATGTGCAGGCTACAAACCAGGAGCCGAGAGGACCACAAGGACAGGTGAAGATATCATCATCCAATTGATTTCCCCACCATTCTTTCTCCACTCCATCTGAATATGTTGGTGAATCTAATCTAATCTTTTTATTTTTTTTTTTTTTTAAACTTTCCTTGCTTCTTGACATATGTAGAGTATTCTCTGGAGTCTTCAAAGAGCAAGGTAAGGAATTACACCATTGTTGATTGCAGTAAATACAGGGCGTATGACAAACAGCACCAGTTAGTTATTTAGTCTCAGAAGAAAAATCCTGAGCCCCTTTATGTTTTCATTCATTAACTGCGTTACATTAAAACTATGCTGGGCCTGTACACGATTGGCCTGGCCCATCCAAAACTAAGTTCCTGGCACCGTGCCTCTTATACTGTGTTAAGTAAAAGTTTGGGCAGCCCTGATTATGTTTTTCGGTACTTTGGAAGCAGCAATCTCTTTTCAGCCTGTGTTGTACCTGATAGAAAGGCTGACATTTTCATTGTGAAATAGAATTTATCAAACAGAAACTGTACACTGTGCACCATAACATTTACAGAAAGTGCGAAAGGTTGGGCGCCATTGCGTTTTTTCCCGCACAGAACTGTCAGTGGAATGGTGATGCAGAAAAACTTGTTGTTATCAAAGACTCATCTGAACAAGCCGGAATAGTATGCATGGCAGAAAAACTGCCAGAGAGGCAGGAAGATTTTAGAGACAAAAAACCCAGTGATCTTTGTGGAGTATTCCCCTGGAGGAATTGCTTTAAAGCAGCAGGGATTCTGCATGGAGGAAAACTGTCTCAAACTTCTCATGTGTATGAACTGAATGGATGATTGAAGGCATGACGTTTTTCTTTTGTCGGGGTGGTTGTTGAAATCTCTAGTTCCAAGCTGTGTGCTCATGATCACCTGATCGGGCTGGTGGCGCTCATCTCATACACATTCCCCTCCACCACTAGATGAATAATTCAGATGGTTACTTTAAGGAAAATTACGTCAGCAAAAGCAAGCCAGTGGGGGCAAGGAAATTGAAAATGGAACTGACTTTTATGGACTGACATTCCTGCTTCGCTATTTGGTCTATGTTGTAATGCGCCACATTTTTTCTTTAACTCACTTCCCTTTGGGGAATCATTCAGACTGTTTCCCATTTTGTTTGATTGTTTTTGTACTGATTTAAACTATGATAATAGATGATTTGAGACTTATTAAATGATTTTGTGTTTCTAACTTTTTAATTGGCAGTAAACTCTGCCTGGCATCTCAAGAGGAAACTCTTTTCTTGAAATGAATGTACAACCCAGTTTCTTCACAGAGCACTCTGACCCAGTGAAAGTCCAGTCAGACAAAGCATATAATTTTGTGCTGTTTGCTAGGTGTTGAGGGCATCAGTGAATGCCGAGGAAGATGCTGTGGAGGACTGTGTGGAGAAAATACTGAAGGAGAAAAACATCAAAGAGCAGAAAGATCCCACGTACGTCTATTTTGTGTCTTCGGAATTCAGTCAAGATCACACTCCATTAATACTTAAGCAAACAAATGGGAAATTAAAGGAGAACGTTGTAACTTGATCATTGAACTGCAGCCTTATACTTTATTCTTTACAGGTTTAAGAAGAATCTAAGCTCATGTTTGATGCAAATAACTGGGTACAGGAATCTCTATCAGTGTGTGGAACAGCTAAGGAAAGAAGTATATGACTGTGACAAGGAAGAGCATGAGAAGATGCTTCTAAAGGTAACACTGCTCTTTCATACCGCTGTCTCATCAGCGTGTTGCATCGCCAGTGATTTTATTGATGCCTTTGATAGAATATTTAAGACTGAAATTGTTGCTGTCTGATGCAACACTCTTGAATGGTAAATGCAGGAGACTTTGAGTTAAAATTTTCATTGGGTGTCATCTTCAGCTGTGTTAGCAGAGTGTGTAAATGAACATTTGTCACTGTCCAGCTCTGGGATCTCCTGATGCCGTCCACAAAACTGGAGTCCAGAATCACCAAGCAGTGGGGGGACATTGGTTTCCAAGGTGATGATCCGAAGACAGACTTCCGCGGAATGGGAATGCTGGGTCTTACCAATCTTGTGTAAGCATGGACTGCAGGATTTAAGTTCTGCTTTGAGTGTGCATAAACAGTCTTTCACATCTATTTTTGTGAGATCATATTGTAGAGGCCCACTTATTTTTACCCTTTAAGTTACACTCAAGTGTGTAGTTTGAGCATTTTGTCTGACTTGTATTTATTTCAGGTTTTTCAGTGAGAACTACACTGAAGCAGCACGGCAAGTGCTCTCACATGCCAACCACCCCAAACTGGGGTCAGTACCTTTCTTTTCAGACCATGTATTAGTGTGGTTTGTTGTCATACCTGAATTACTTACCCCTTGTAGTGAGACATTGATATGTGAACTGATGAGGGCTTTGTCATGTCCTGTCTCCTGGCTGAACAGGTACTCGTACGCTATAGTGGGGATCAACCTGACTGAGATGGCCTACAGTCTGCTGAAGAATGGTGCGCTCAAGCCTCATTTCTATAACAGTGTTGAGGGCAAGCCCCAGATAAAGGACTTTCACCAGCTGTACTGTAAGTAAACTGAGGATCTACCCTTGTAGTCTCACAGACAAACATCCTGTAGTGTGCATGGAAGCTATGTTGTTAATAAAGGGTTACCCACAGTTTTGTTGAATGTCTCGGATTAGAGTGATATCCATTTTAGATTTCTTTCATCAGTGATTGTTGACACTGCTTTAATTTGCTATCAACTCTTAACCAGCAAGAAAATATGCTTTAAGCTACTTTTAGATTGAGTGTCTATAATAAATATCAGAGTGTACTGATACAAAAATCAAGTGCTTTATACCATGCTTTATAACATGCTTTATAACACAAAGTTGCCAGAGTGCCATAAACCAAATAAAACCAAATGAATTTTATGTCTGTTATCATGAAGTGTACACAGTCTGGCTCTATCTCCAGCATAGATATTGTAAAACTCAGGCCTATTAAATATTGCAATACTGCAAGTCAAACCTGAGCACAAGCCAATGAAGGCAGTTGAAACCAAAACAGTCACTGACTGAATCTCGAAAGAAAAGTACCAAAGCAAGAACACAAAGTGAATTTTTATGTCGAACCTCAGTGGAGCATTAGGCTTGTAGAAGGCATATGTGCAGTACTAAAATCATCAACCCTTTTTCTTTTGGCAGGTTATCTAGCGTACGAATTCAACAAATTCTGGATTCAGGAGGAGCCAGAGAGCATCATGGAGTTCAACTTGTATCGTGAGAAATTTCACGAGAAGGTCAAGGCACTCCTTCTGGACCCTAGTGTAACTCTAATCTTGAGAGTGGATTCTAAAAACTGAACTTTGAGCTAAACAGTGAATTGCCTCCTCTGCTCATCACTCTTTTGTGCCCAGATAGAATATCACCTAAGAACTGAAGAGAAAAATATTTCCCCTCCCTTTTTTTAGCTCCACACAGTACCACTGTTTTATTTTGTGTTTAAAGTATCCTTTGTGTTGCTCCAAGGGAATTCCTTCCAACATGTTCCTAATGAACATTCCAATTCTTACACGAAGTTTGAAAGGCTTGAAGTTTTTAGTTGTAGGTTAAACCTCCCTTTTTGTCAAGGGGTCTGAGAGATATCAGCTTGCACACTTGCCACACTTGCATTTTTAAAAATATATATTTTTCTGTTTGGGAAAGTTGTTGAGACTAGCTAGACCTTAGGATTGGTTGCAATGCTCTAGGGAGCTGTTTGCATGTATTTATTCAACGCTGACTCCTTGTCTGTTTTTAAAAGTACGTCATCTCAGGAATTCTAGTATTTATGTCTAGAGAAGGAGATCAAATCTGTACAAAACGAAGAGAACCATGTGTTTTATCCTGATTAAATTGTGCTGTGGCCACAGGCAATTCAATGTTATTTTGCATGTTTTAATGCGTTCCTCCATCGGTACTGAAGTTCTCATCAGGTTCTTACATTTCAGCTGGCACACTTGCAAAGTCATTTTATCCTTTGAGCTGCTGAGGTTAATGTAAATCAAGTTAAAGCGATAATGGCAGCACTTTACACAGTCTAGTGCAGATGGTACAGTTTGTGCTGATTTTGTGTGAGCATAATAAGTTAACAATTTAATAATAATAATGTACCAGCTATGTTGTATTTGTATCAAAGGTGTTCATGACTTGATAAATAACACTAATTTGTAATTTTTTACAGTCCTGGTCAAGTCATTTATACTGTCAAAAATGTGCATCATGATCAATAAATTCAGTTGCAGATGAGTTGTCTGGTCTTTTTTTCTCAAGTGGATGTGAGTGTGTCGTTAAACAAGGATAATAGTACAAATACAAGCAAAGCATTATGTGGCAGATTGCTTTTAATAAATACAGGTTTCCTTTTTATAAATGTGTGGCTGTCGCCATCTGCCTTTAAGACGTACACCAATACTGTGTGAAGTGTTTGTGCGTTCAGCAGATCAGGCATCATTTTCTCCTATTGAGTATGATATCTCCTCAAGGGACTTCACAAATAAATACAAGCACACAAGTTTCTTAGTGACTAGGATTGAAACTCTTCACCTTTCTGTATGTGTGCAGAGGACATTTTCTTTAGCACTAGCCACACCTAAAATTAAAGAAAATCCTTTTTATAACGTGTTGTATAAATTAGTGTCATTATCAATATGTATAAAAATATCCTAACAGTAATTTTCAAAAGTAAACATTATTTTACAGTTAACAGACAAACTACATATTAGCAAAATGCAAGTAGGACACCGGGTGACCTACCACGGCAAAATCGTGAGAATCTTAGATGTGAGAAGTGTTGTCAGCCGCAACACTGACAGTGGTTTTCCAGAAGGGGGCAGTCTTTCTCTTTACTTTCATGCGATTCCAACACTGACAACTCGGTCGGCATAGTCCTCTCAACTGCCATTTCCAAAAATGCCTACTACCTGCCTTCTACGTACTACTCGCATACTGATCTATGTAGAAAGCAGTGTGTGGTATGTAGTACTTGGAAAATAACGCAGCAGTAGTGTATGTGACTCAATAAAAGCACCTGCAGTCCATTAATTAATGAGGTACTGGTCATGTGGTTAGTAGGCCTCTTCTGCTGCTTGCACCATGCTGCCTACTAGGGGAGTAGTTTATGGGGCTCAATAAACTTTGAGCCAGAGACCTGGCTCACTTGCAGCACCTGCAGTTAATTAATTAATGAGGTACTGGCCATGTCATTGTAGCAGGCCTAGTGTGTTGCACTGTGTACAGGGGCACACGTAGTATGTACAGCAGTATGCCATTTAGGAAACAGCAAATGTGTTCAGTCTAAATTGGTGTAGGGGAAAAGTGGAGGTGGAAGCAATGTGGACTTTTTGGAGGTCCTCCTATGCGGTAGCCTCCAGCTTCTTCTTGGAGACCATCATAAGCCTCTTCAGCTGCTCAAACGACACAAACATCACAACATTCCACGAGCCCAGCCTCAGAAAAGACGGAACAAACCTGTTGTGAGACAAAGGGATGTCATTAAAAGGTTGGTGTAGAGAAGGGGTTAAAGAGCATATAGCTCTGTACAGTTCTCTTAAGTCTATACAGTTCAATATAGAGCTTATGGTTCTATACAATTCTATATAGAACTATGCAAGAATAGTTAGAAGGGGTACATGTAGATACACTTTCAGGATTAGGATTTTAAAATACATGTCCAAAGCCTTTGGATGTGCATGTATGAATATACATGCTCTGGATGCCTACCCTTTGTAGAAGGCTGTGGGCCCCTCTTTGGTCATCATGGTCCAAGCACAGTTGATGGCGCTGGTGTACTGGCCAGGAGGAGAGTTCATGTAGCGCGTCTTCACCACATCTACAGGGGAGGCGATGACTGTGGTGATGAAGCCCGCTCCAAACGCAGACACAAAGTGGCAAGGCAGGTTATCTGGAAGAACAGTGGGAAAGGTCACATATCCAGCAAGCCGTTGTGTTGTGTTTAGTATGTGGGAAGGTGCCTTTTCAGTGGCAACCTGTTACTAATTTTCTGTTCTTACTCAAACTGTTTACTGTAAAAATGGATGCTTTCAACATATTTACCAAACCTGGTATTTAGTTTTGTACCATGTAGATGTAAAAGGTAAGCACCACAACCACAATCAAACAGCTAACATGTATTAGATGCTGATTCAACAGAGCGCCATGTCCTCTGTACCTAACTATCTCAGACTGGTTGCATCACAAATTCTCAATAGCAAGCAAGGCATACTGTATTTAGGGCTTCAGAACAAATCTATTACAATCTTATCTCCAAGGGAGTCATAAAACGCATAAAGATAACACTTGCCCTGCAAAATTTTATGTCAGTTAAGCCTTTTATCACCACCTTACAGACAAAGCAGAGATTCTGTGAGGTATTTCACTGTTGAAAACGCAATTTCTTTAGTGTCTGACATAACATGATCTGATAGCACCAGTCATACATGTGGATAGCTTCAAAGGGTATGGCTACAGGTTTCAGACAATGTGTTCCTATGTGTCCTTACCTGACATGAGCTTTCGTTTGAGAATAGCTTCTTTAATGAGGTCATAGGTCACCAGCTCAGTGCAGTTCACCAGGGCGTTCCTGGTGATGTTTGGTAGCGTACCTGGGATTGAAGAAGGATTTGGTTCATGAATATTTGATAAGAACTGTCAATGACACTGAATTAATAGGCTGTTTTGGAGCTGTGAAGTTGTGAAGCTGAGTTTTGTGGTGAGACTATGATGGAACAGGCAAAAGTCTTTAATCTCATGAGATGAGAAATGATGTATGAGATTAAATAAAAATTAGGAAAGTAGTGTGCAAATTCGATGTGCTTACATCAAGAAGACTAGTGCAGAATCTTGAACTATTAATGTTCAGTAGCACTGCATTAGCCAAGTGCTTCACTTTGGGTGTTTGTAGATGTTTTCTCTTCACCTGATCCTACTAGAACGTTTGTGTGTTTGTCTCTGATCAGTGTGTGTCTCACACACTGATCCGAGCCCTCATAAAGTTCATATTGGACTGGTAGCAGAGAATGCACACTGCAAAGCATCCTTCTGTTCCATCTCCCAATACTACTTTCTAATAGTTCTAACATTAGACCCGACCTCACCTTTCCACAGTCCCCGGAGTCCCTCGAGCTGGAAGATTTGGCGGTATGCCTGCATGGTGCCATTATAGCGTCGGGCCACTCCTTGCAGGTTCTGCTGGGCCTGGAAGCGGACCTTCACCACATCTGTGGGCTGAGCAAAGGACACAGCCATGGCCCCCGTTGTACAGCCAGCCAGGATACGAATGCCAACATTGGCGTCTGGTGTTGGGAAAATGGCAAGAGTAGACAAGGGTGAGCGGATAAAAAGAGAAATATATATAAAAAAGTGATGTACAAAAGTGCTGTGAGGATGGATGAAAGATCAACAATTAGGGAAGAGGTTATTCTTGCAGAACAACAAAGGAGAACATGAGAACAGATAAAATTGACATTTTCAAAGAAGTAGAACCAAGATAAAGCAGAGGCTTGCTCCCTCTTTACTCACTGTCTTTGCCGCCTGTGTAAAAGCTTTTTACGTTGTCATAGAGACCTATCCTTATGGAGGCAAAGGCCATCTGTCTCTGCAGTCCTGCTACCAAGCCGTTGTAGAGCGATCGGGGCCCCTCTGTCCGTATCATGGTTGCAATTGTCCCAAACACTCCCCTGTAGCGGATGCCTGCCGCCGCTGTCTTTTCCCTTGGATCTGGAACATAGTTATTCAAGGCGTCACTCCACGTAGACCAACTAAGATTACTAATACACAAGCTATATTATTTAAGATATTTCAATAAAGTACTGCTTGGAACACATGGTATGCCCCATTTTTTTTGTTGTTGTTGGAAGAAAATAGCTTGAGAAAATTAAATTTGCCTACATGGGACAGTAGAGGAACAAAAGAGAATCAGTAACAGGAGAACGGAGAACAGTAATAGGAGAGTGAGACCCAGTTTTGCTTGCTATTTGGTACGTTTTGATGACTTTCATAGACGTTGTTACATCTGCCCATAAGGTTGTATCTGAGCAACAATCTTTCAAATACATTACTCATACACAGAATTTGTCCAGATGTATTGCAATATGTTAACCATTTTCTGTGTTGTTTTTTGTGGTGAACCTGCATTCATCTCTATTGAGCTAAATTGATCTCCATGTCGATTCAATACAAGAGCCAGATAATGTCCAAAGAAAGAAAGATAAATAAATCAAGACAAAAGGATCAGGAAACGCTGAGAAAGGTGAGACGGAAATCATAGACGAGGGAAAGACTTGAGATGGGGAAATGGAGAGGTGAGTGGTGACAGAAGTGAAAGAGCATCCACTGACTAAATTTGAGCTTCAACTGCAGGTCCTGGTAACGGTCAAGATGTGTTGTAGAAGAGGCTGGGTACCTGTAGTCGCACTTTGGCAGTGTCCAGTGGGAACGTCACCAGGTCAGCAATGCAGGCGGCTGTGCCTGCACTCAGAACCTTCACTCCCAGAGGAGGGGGCACATCTGATGGCTTCAGTCCCACCATTCTGACAGCTGGTTGACACACACACACACACACACACACACACACACACAGAGCGTTAAATTCAGATACTAATGTTGTGAATTTCATCAAACATTAATAGATAGCTTGCACAAAATTGATATGCAAAAGTTCTTAGTAAACACAAAATAAGACAAGGCACACATGAAGCTTTATCTGAAAATAAAATGTTTCCCTATAATGCCTGCATGAGGACTGCTGTGTACTTTTCTCAGTAGGATGCTGATATGATGCACTTAGCTGTATTTTATTATTGACCTGTCCAGACAACTAATGACACCTATGGTCTTTTAGGCCTGAACCACACATTTTACCTTGGATAATATTATGCTGTTGCACTTAAAATTATTGCCAAATCTCCTATGATTTATATGTTCTTGTTACTTAAACAAAAAGAAAAAACTTGAGTGTTTTCTTTTCCTCTTTTCAACTCTTCATTATTTCACAGCAGGTGCTCTTATGCCAGGTAAGCATGGTTTCACTGTAAGCCTTGATTGGTTGTGGTGTGATGCTCTAATCAATGTTTGTGCAATTAACAAAAATAATAGCATTTTGTGTAATTATCTAAACCTTTTCCCCTAATTATCATTAATATACATATGCTACTTAATGAATTGAAATAATGATTTAATAATGAATTAAAATTGAATAATTAGTGCATTACTTACAGTATTAATCCAGTGGGAGTCCTGGGGCTGTGATGGGAATTGCGGTGAAATGCCACAGGACTGGAATTTAATTTCCTGAAGCCTGCCTGGAAAGGTAAGAAAGAGTGCACATTTTTCTTTTCTTTATATATCGTTACCAGCCAGCTGACGTTTTGTTTTTTTGTCTTTTACGACATCCCGTTTGAGAGGCGTTTCTCTGTGGGAGATCAACAGCGAATCAAAGTCCACGCGCTCACTGAGAGGCAATGTCCACCTCCCTCTATTCAAACCTCACGTTCAGACAAACAAGTTTGTGAGTCACTGCTTCTGCACTCACAGACCATAGGATGAGCAGCATATCAGCCTATAAGCCTTCACTGTATTTATGTGGAGGCATCTGATGATCTTTAAGATCCTGTTAAGTTATGCATGTGGGCAATCACTTGATATCCTTGATTGAGAGTAAAGACACAAACTAAGACACAAACAAGGAGTTCAATTCCAAGGGTTAACCAAAGGGTCTGCCCAGGTTCTCAACTGACAGCAATGAATCATTTCCGACTGGGAATATGGGATTGGCTTTGAAAGGCGACAGGTTCAAGACTGCTGTCTTGAATTTATTTTAGTGAATTATTTGCATGTGTAAATGTTAATGTATTGACATTGGCTGCGGAAGCAACAGGATAGTCATAACTTCAGTCTGGCAGGAGATTATTCTGTCCAACACAAACTCTCCTGGCTTTTCCTGAAAGACAGTGACTAAGTAGGACTGTGGTGACTTTAGCGATTAGTCCAAGACGTGTTTGCACAATCTTCCAGATGTTCCACCTTAGACAAGAAAAGATTCCACTGTCCTATGCCTGTCATGTTCTCAAACTGTAACAGAACGTTTGAGGTACAGACACTACAGGCAGTGCTAGGCCAGTAGTAGAAGTTTGACATAGGAACTTTTAGAAGGATGGCAATGGTAAGAACACGCAACATGATGGTCCCTTGTTTTGGACTTGTGGTTTGTCTAGGCACTTTCCAGGTCTGTCAGATTGGATAGTATTGACCTCGCAGGAGCCCACTGATTTGACCTGTGTCAACAACATCTCAGCAGGGCTGAGATGGGTACAGGGGATTGAGGGAGGTGTTTCTGACGTCATTGCCAAAAGTTCATGATGGTCTGCAGATAAGAGTTGCCTCACAGTCTGTTTCCCCATACGAAAATGACAGTAGTAGAAGGACTACCAGGCGTTGAAAAGAGCATGTGATAGAAACCATTAAATTGCTTGAAGCTAGACTCGCCAGGCTCTTAAAGAAAAACCTTTTAGGCATGAACCTGTCCAGTGCAGCTAAGACTGAAACTATTGACCTTAATCAGTAAAGTTGTTATTCAAACAAGGCCAGCCATTATTTATATGATATAATGCTGTGCCATAGGCTGTAGCCTCCTCTTTGTGTCTAAAGATTGCCTTTCCTGTCTTACTCATGGGCCTTGCCTTAAGTAAGGCTGAGAGAAATCACTCTGGGTCAGCATGTTGCATCTGCACTCTGTATTTTGTTTACAAAATGCACAAGATGTACTGTGCATCATTTGCGTTACACTGCTGATATAGTTTCCAGTGGTATGCATATGTGGTCTGCAGGTTTTGGTGATGAGGGCAATTGAGGACCTGCCCACACTAGTTCACTAGGTCTGTGTGAGGTGCCTTGTTTGTGTCTGTATCCTCTATGATTAACCCATAGCCAAGAGTGAACCATTAAGCTCTGTCTGAAGCTACAGGTATCAATGTTGTTGATCTTGTGGAAGCTCATGAAGGTTGAGATTACATTCTTGGTGAGGGAGGGAAATTAATACACAATCATTCTCTCTCCCTCTCTTTCCCACACACACACACATTAATGTACACATTATACATTACAGATATGTCTATCCTCAGCTGCAGAATATTACACTATAAAATAAATGAATTAATGACAAAAGTACTGGATTTTGAAAATAATGTAAGTCATGGCTTTTCAGAGAGCCCATATATTTTGTCATGATTATGGATATTGAGTGGATTATGGATGGCAAGTGCAGATTGGATACATTGCTAAAATTTCCCTCTTTTTAGCTGAAGCAAGTAAAAAAAAAAAACGTCCTGGTTTCATATTCAAACAATGAAACTCATTTCCATTTTGGCACTGATGTTGCACCCAACATTACACAACGTTTTATATCTGAAGATGCAGCCAGAAGAATGATAAGATAAAGCTGAGCCGTATGAACCAGCAACCACTAGTACTGCTTCACTCTGTTCAAATAATTGTTTAGCAGCAGAGGGACAAAAGAGGTGAACAGCCGGTCTAACCCAGTGTGGAGTATCACTGTGACCTTTGATACTAGTTAATGGCATTTGGAACAGAGTGATGTGTTCCACCGTTGGATTAAATTGTGCTGTTGCACAATAATTGCAGTGAGGCCAGACTGAAGTTTACATCAAAGACATCCACAAGATATCCCCTCTGGTTGGTTGAGCTTGGGGAAATAAAGCTATAGCACCAGAAGCTGTACTGTAAGTATGATCATCGATCAATAAGCCAGTGTATTAGGACACTCAGTAGATGCACTGGTCAGCAGGAGTGAGTGATTGACAGTACCCTTGTTCCCTCACCCCAAGCTGGACTGCTGTTGTAATTGGTTGCTCTGTCTCACTCCCCCCTTACGTCATGATAATGACATCATAATCAGGTGTGTGGGTGTGTTCTGTGTATGTGGGTGTGCTGTGCTAAGAGAGATTTTGGCAGTGGGTGGGGCAGCTGTGCCAAAGGCTATAGGTCTGTTTGTGCTCATGCAATTCCCTCACATTTTTGATAACCAGCCTTCCTTGAAATGTGCCAATGTAAGCGGTGTTATTGGGACATGGACAGGAGGCACTGTGAAACAAGACTCTGAACTGAGTAGTATTTAGGGCTAAGCCCTGAAGATGACGGGCAGAAACAAAAATATGCAGCTGTTTCCTTGTTGCTTCCTATTTTGTTTGGGGTTTAAAGGAACCAATTGTTGTATTTATATATGGTTCAGCTTTCAGTGCTTTTGGGCTTGCTATGAAGAGCCTCTCAAATAGCACAATTGCTGGCATGCTAGCAAAAAGTCCCTGTCTATTTATGGTTGGCGATGGGCATGTCTGCATGCATGCATTTATATATTCATTTGTGCAACTGGCATCTAGTTAGAGTGCTATAAGTTTGGGCATCCTTTTGTCAGAAAGGATGATCCAAAAAGCACCTGCAGCCACAATTCAGTGGTTAACAGCATCTACAGGCTGTCATTTCAGTGTGTACACTGTAGTGTGACCAGATGACCCCAATTTCCGGGGATAGTCTCCAGTAAAATAGGCCTACAAGAAAACCCACTCTGTCCCTAATTTTCAAAGCTAAAATATTATTTATTGACTGTAGAAATAGTGATGTCCCCGGTTCCCAAGGAGAATTCAGGCAAATGTCCCCCTGGCCAGGCTAGTGCTGCCTAGTGCTTCTGCTTAATTTTATTTAGCTCTGCAACTGCGTCAGGGAGCTAACTGTAGGCTTCGGTTCGCTCCGTCTCGGAGCTGGTACGGGCAAATCAGTGAACAGAGGGAGGGTTAAAAGCAATAATGTTGAATTCAAACGATGCGTTCCAGTGCATAACATGCGTCACGGCCAAACAGTAGCGATTGGTTGAAGCAGAAAGTATCTGCCACACACTACACATGCCAATTGCAAAATACCTAGTTTTCAGGCACTTTACACAAAGTGAAACAATGTGAAAGCGACTGATGTATCAGCCTATGGTCCCCTTACATGACTATCTGTATTTCACTGAGGTGGCAACCATTTGCATCTGTCTGTTATGATTTCTACCAACATTCTCTGTTTATACTGCATTGTACCTATGGATTCAAATATATATAAAATAATATATATATCAAATATATATACAAAAATAAAATATGTGTGTGTATGTATATATATATATATATATGCATTTCACCCATCCGTGAATTAGTGACACACATATGCAGAACATGCTGAGATGAAACACACTAACCTGGAGCACTAGGCAGCCAGCTACTGGTCAGGATTCAAAACAGCCACCCTTCGGTCACGAGCCCAAGGCCATAACCAGCAAGCCCAATACCACGAACCCAATATAATGTTCAGGGGAGCCCAAACTGTTACATACATAGGAAACAGGGTTGAGAAGGTGTTTATTCTACAAAACGAATGAAACGTGAACTGCAACTGCTGCATGTCCTTTTACCAACATATAAACCATAAATTGCACAGTCTTTTTAAAGGACAAATCTGGCCTATGAAGACATAGGCCTAAAAAGGACTCAAATGGAGATTACTGAAATTGTTAAAAAGTGCTTTCAATTTCAAAAACTTGTAACAATCAGGCAACATCCCAAAAACCTGCTGGTTAACCTTCCCATTAATTATTTCAAAATGGCAGCTTCAAAAAGCCTGGAAACTATAAACTGGAATAATGTTCAGGGGCGCTGAAACTTTGACATCCTATTATAACTGAATATATAGATAAATCCATTGAAGATGCTACACCCATGACACAGGCCATTATCATCTATTTCTTTCATTTACTCTAATATTACAGTAAATACAAGCATGTTTGTTGCAAATAAATGCCGAGCTCAGCCAAAACCACCTACTGGTACGTTTTGGAAGAGTTATTTTGAGGACTGCTGCCATCTTGTGGTCACCTCCCTCACATATCTCATTAATGCCATTCACTTCATCATCCTTGATGATGTTGAGCTGTGGATATTGACCATAAGACCATATTAATAATGGCTACACAAATGATGAGCTCTTAGACAGTGTATATAGCGTAATTCACTCTAGAATTTAATTAGTTGGAAGTGATCAAAAGGATGGGACATTTCAAATCATTCACAGTTAAAATCAAATAAAAACAGCAGCATAGAACAGCATAAAAACAGTAAAATAATTGTTTTATAAAAAAAGACCAGCTTGAGACAATGAACAAACATGCAATGTTCCCATAATGATTTAGAAAAAAAAAAGGTTAAATTAAAACGTCAACCTGTAAACCTTTTCTTATGAAACCTTCTCTGAGCATATTGGACATCAGATCATATAGAATCAGATCATACAGTATCTTTGTTGATAATGAACGGTAAGGGTTCGACCAACATCATCTCAAAAAAATCTAAACACAAGCAGATTTCGTAAGTGTACTCTAAGCTGCCTCTTAGCAAACAGTCTGCTCATTGTCTTAATGCTGACTATGCACATTAACAATATCAGCATGGCAAAGACAAAGTGTGGTCTAGAGATTTCAGTATTCTCAATAGCCAGTTATACCCATCGAATGGCATGTGCTTACTGCAAGTTAACTCTATACAGGAGTGTAATTCTATAGGGGACCTCAGGACAGAAAGTGCAGGTGCTTAGAGAGAGAGAGAAATGGAAAGAGAATAAGACAAGGGGGGCAAATGTGTGTGACTGAGTGGAAGTGAGGAGCAACTGAGGAATAGGACAGGAGTGTGTGTGAATAAGTGAGGGAAATAGACAAAGTGTGACAATGAGGGGACTAAGAGGCCAACAGACATAGTGACCTGGCTGGGTCACAAAGCTACTGTGCCACACAGTACCTGTACATAGTGAAGTCCCATGTTAAACACACGGGCTGACATACAGAAGCTGACCCTCTTTTTCCATGTAGGATTGTACTTCCCAAAAGGAATGTCATCTGTCCATCTTTGGCAACTCACTGCAGGTTAAGATCCTTCAGCTTTTCACAAGCTTTCACTGCAATGCCTTATTGAAATGATAAAGGTAATGGTTTCCTTTGGGTTTCTGACTGGTTCTCTTAAGCTGACCTGGTCCAGACTCAGCCACAGAATCCCAGTTCATATAAAGTATGCCCAGCACCGTAGTCCAGTTGCTCTGAGACCCACAAGTCAAAGGTGACCCAAAATTGGCACCTGGGTCAAAAGCCAGAGTCCTTCAAACATGATCATCACGATGCATCATTTTTCAGTGTGCAACAAAGAACCAAAGTGATACATGATTGCAACAATGTCAATTAAACACACGGATGAGCGGAGTGTCTTCCAGTTCCAATATCACCTTCACACAAATGTATAGTACACATATGGGTAATAATGAGTGAACCTATTACTGCTGAAATGTGGATGAAATGTTATATTTAAAGACTGATGGATGAAGTTAGTTTATTAGGGTTAATGACCTTCACACTCTCATCCAGACAGGCTTGGAGGCAAGATGGTCTTAGGATGCCTCAGGATGGCGTCTTGTCTGACCTATCCTGAGAGCGAGATCTCATAATCACTAATGGACGAGTGTGTGCTGCCCACCTTGCGCACATTCTTGGCATTGGTGATGCGTGCCATAATGTCCACAGGCTTCTCGAAGTAGTGCACTAGTGCCTGCTCGGTCAGCACGGAGGCCAGGAACTGCTCGAAGGTGATGGCCCAGTCCTTGTCAATGCTGGCGCTGTGAGGCAAGCCACCTTCGCCATGGGGACCGCCTGGAACGCGGGAGCTGGCTCTGCTGTGAGGTCCAGCACTGCCGTGAGAGCCAGCTCCGCTGTGGAGCCCGTTGCTGCGCACCAGGACGGTGTCGTCGGCGATGTCTTCGCAGTGGAGTTTCTCGTCCAGCTCGTGTGAGCCAGCGCTCAGCACCGAATAGGAGGACATGGACGTGTCGTCTTTGGCCTCGTCGTCTGAGATGAGCATGGCCAAGGACGTGCCCATCTCCTTGGGCGACGTGTCGTCCAGCTTGATGTCCTCCATGGGCGCGGTGCAGGGTAGCGGTTCCTCTGCTTCTCCTCCTCCTCTGGTGATGGCGGTGGCAGGCTTGGACTGGCTCTCCTCCGTGCTGGAGCTCAGCGAGTCCCCCTGGCCCCTCCGCTGCAGACGGCGACTGCTCAGCTTGGCCCGGTGGCCCCTGCCGCCACCCCTATTGGCTTTGCCTCGCACCACCTCCTCTTCCTCGTCTTCGTCATAGTCCTCCTCCTCTTCCTCATCCTCATCTTTGCTGTAGGGGCTGCAAAAGAGTTTGCCCACCTCCCCCATCTCAAGCAGCAGGCTGGTGACGGTGGCTGTAGCGTGATACAGCTCCTGCTCATTTGGGTCCTCACTGAACAGGTTGTACAAAGTCTTGCACAGCTCTATGAACTGGCTCTGAGAGACAGGAGGAGAGGGGAAGAGTCAGTTTATGACAGCAGGAGTAAGAGAAGGAGAAGCTAATGGGGAGGCCATTGCAGAAGGACACAGACAAACACGAACACCACACCCATAGCCAATAACAAATTAGAAATGTTGAGGAATATTGGAAGTTAGCATGAGATCATAACAGTAAAATTAGTCATTTCTAATTATTAATTATTATTAGTAATTTCTCCTTTTTGGCACAATGTTTAAATCATGTAATAGTTAAATTCTTAAACTTCCATACCAGCCTTGTACTGGCAGTGAAAAAGCTTTAATAGCATAATGTTGCGTTCTCTAGATTTTAAGCCTCAATGTCTCAGCACTGCAGATATACCTGGTTTAGTTTGGGCAGGGCCTTCATGTTTTCTAGTTTTGTCTTTGCCTCCTGGTTCCACAGGCGAAGGTAGTTTCTGTAGTCTGGAGTGTGCATTTTCTTAACTGCATCACAGATACACACAAAGACAAATGAATGAGAGAGAAATACAGATCTTTTTTGACATCTAAAAAAACATGAATGGTTGGAAGCTCTTTTGTGTCATTTCAAGTAAAGCCAAATGTGTTTCATGATGAAGGCCACTCTGCCAATCATTTTGTCTCTCCTCTCTCCAAGTGCTTTGGGACCGTGGATTTTGGAGAGACTGACAGAGTAGTCCACAGCGCATCTCTGAGGCAACGAATATTGCAAGTCTCCCACCAAACAGAGAACCACCGAACTTGCTTCAGGGCAACTAAAACTCTGACAAGAGTATCTGCCAATCAGCTAGCATGTTTATGCTTTGAGCTGACGTTACGCATTCTGTGCCAGACTCTGGGGCTGGAGCTGATCTCCCCAGACAGTACAACTCTTTCAACACATTCAACACAAATGTTTCAACAACATTTCAGGAGCAGAAAGTTGGGGTAGAGCGTACGATTTCTCATTTAGAAGAGCTTGTCCCAGTTCAGGTAGACACACTATATTTGTCCCAGATGAGCAATGAAGAATAATAGCCAAGCACAAGCCAAAGACTAATTTAGTTGCTGTTGTTTCCCTGTGCCTCGGGTTATGTAGGGTACTGCTAAAGATGCATTATGGGTCTGCTGATACACTCTGCTCTGCTTGCTGCAATTTGGTAAAGGACCTGTGAGGTCCTACAAAGTCCTGTATCTAAGTCTAGCCTTCCAAAACAGCCAAATGAGCTTTTACACAAACAAACCAAGTGTGTCACTCTGCTGTCATTATTGTGATCATTTTATTTCCCTTACATCGCAGGATTAAAACCAAGTAGTTTCGGACAATGGCAAACATCAGAATCTCATTAAGATGAACTGTCTGTTCAGCAGACTGTATGCCGTCTGGCAACAAGCAACAGTGTCTCAATTTGTTCTGCTTGCCCTAGTTGACTTAGAAAGTAAGCCGAACAAACCGTCATGTTAACATTACAACCAAATGTATTCATAAAGCTAACTTGAAAATATATTACTTCAACAAATAATCACCAGAGCTCACTAAAAATAAATCATCCTCAAGATGGTTGAGAGATCAAGTGATCTCATTTCAGAGACTTTGTAGCTCAAGTTGAGAGAGAAAATTGATTATATCTTCAGGAAATTTTGGATGTGAAAAATTCCCTAACACTCGGTGCATCACCAAAAATGCACTGACTCCGTCTCTTTATTGGTACCTTGAAAGTGTCCATTAACTCCTAATTCAGTTTGCATGTAGGGATGCCAGGCAGCTTAGGGGCATATTCAGAGTTGAAGTCATTATTCAGTGCACTCAATACAGATCAATTAGGTAAGCCAGGAGAGACGTGTGGGCAGAAATTGTGTGAATACACTTTACACTCATTACATTTGATGTGGTTCCAGGTATAATTCTAGTTGTGTGTATTTACCTTTATCTGTTTTGAAAGTCACCCGCACAAATCCATCATCCTTTTCACCCTTGCATTTGTGGTCGAGACCTACGAAGGGCAAAGGGCAAAGCTCACAATGCAGAAAGTGTTTTGCTCAATCAACACTATAACTAGGATGTGAGATGATAGCCTATCATAACAGCACAGGAGGCGCAGACGGCCAGGAGATTAGGAGACTAGCAGAGGAGCTGCAGGGCGCTGACGTCTGCCGATGAACAAACACTTCTAGCCTCCGCCCTGGCCTATCATCCCTCTGTTGCTATGGCAACTCACCATGTGATGTCTCTGGGGTGATGTCCTCGAAGAAGTACTGTGTGGCTTCGAACGCTGAATCAGGCTCCTCCTGCTCATGTGTCAACACAATCTCTGAGGATATATATAGAGAAGGAGAGAGAGTTTCCGGTAAGAAAACTTCAACACACTGGAGAGAAAGAAATGGTGTCATAGCCTAGACTATAAATATGATTAAGCTGATGAATTGCTCAATGTACTGTCACTGAAAGTAGACAGGTTGACTCATAGTTAATTCAACTGCTTGCTGTAATTCTTTGTGTTAATTTCAGTTTCCTAGAGTAGGGTTACCTAAGCACTCAAACACCTACGCCTGGGGAAAAAGGCTGATATTCAGAAGTTACAATAGTAGACAACAACAATGACCTTTACAGCAAGTCTACTCAAGTCAGTTTCATCCTAAGGCATATCTGTGTGTCTTTGACACGCCTAGAGGGCGCTAAAAGCCCATGTTAGCATGTTACAGTAGGATTCTTAGCTGGTGTGTGCAGTACATGTTACTCATACAGAACGCTACAAAGACATGTGGCAATATAAGCACATTTAAACTTTTATTCAATTTTAAATGGGTCTGTGTGCATTATCTATGCACGCATTACTTGTAGGTCTACGTGAACCATCATCCTACTCTGGGGGCGATGGTGGTGCAGGTGATAGAGTTGCCGTTGCTCTGCAACCAAATGGCTGCAAGTTCAAGCCCCACTCTGCCTGACCCCATCAAAGTGTCCTTGAGCAAGATACTGAACCCCAAATTGCTCCCGGTGGCAGGTTGGTTGCATCTGCCACCGGTGTGTGGCTGCATGTGTGTGAATGGGTGATGTGTGGGATGTGCCATGAGTTTACACTGTAGTGTGAAAGTGCTTTGAGTACTCGTAGGAGTAGAAGTAGTGCTATATAAATGCAGTCCAGTGGATACAGTGCAGTGCAATCTAGTGGATTAATGAACTTCAATGCAGAGAGAAAGACAAAGAAAGAGGGAAAGCAGTAGCAAAGTCTATCAGCTTGGACAAAATGTTCTGAATGGCACCAGGCGTGTGTGCATAATGTGTAGAGAACAGAGAAGTGAAGCTGCTGACATGAGAAATGTGGAGAGGTAGTGGTAGACGAGCGGATGCTCCATTTAATCACCCAAGCGAGCAGGACAAAGTGGAACGCCTGTATTTTCCTTCTTCAGTGTGTTTGGCATGGTAAATCAATAGAGAAGTCCACCCCTTCCCTCATAGCCTCTTGAAAAAAGACGTGTGAAAGTGTAAAAAAAATCAGAATCTGGCCTTGTCCCTCTCAGCCTCTGATCCCAAATATGCTATGCACGCATGCGCGCACACACACACACACCACACACACAGTCTTACCGGGCAGAACGTGCATCTTGTAGAGCAGCTTGAGTTTGTCAGTTAGGTCTCCATGGCAAAGCACACCTGAAAGCACAGCAGCACTCTGGTTAGTCTCAGGGGTCCACTCTGCTTTACAGCGCTGTAAAGCCCAGCATCGGTCAGACGCCTTTACAGCAGGGATGCCATAAAGTAGATTTAGATCCCACACTGCACACAGCCCGAGTGCCACTCCTGCTCTGCAGTGTGGAGGGGTGTCATAAAGCGGTGACTAGGCACCATTAACCACCGCAAGTGCAGTTGTGCTCATCTGTCATCTATCCTCATTCATCAGTGGGACAAAGACACACTCATGAACCAGTAAAACTAGCAAATACTTACTGACAGTCTGACACTTGTATTTTTCTATTTCTGATTTTTTATACTAACTGGTGTGTGTGTGAGAGAGAACAGAGCTAATGCTGCCACACCACTCTTGCTTGCCCTGTGTGTGTGTGTGTGTGGTTGTACTTCTGCTTGGATCAGGCGTGTCGAGTAAGGTGAAATGAAGTACTTACTCAGGCCGGTGACAAACTCGCGGAAGTTGATGAGCGCATCTGCGTTCTGGTCCAGGAAGCGGAAGAATCGCAGGGCCAGCACATCGGCATGGGCGCCGCACGCCCAGGAGAAGAGCAACGCAAACAGGCCCTTGAACTGCTCCAGGTCGATACGGTACTGCTCCAGGTAGGGCAGGCTGGGGTCGTGGCGCGCCGTGGGGTTACTGGTGCCACCCCAATAGCAGCTGGTCAGGTGCTCCGTCTGGAGAAGAGGAGAGGAGAGGAGAGGATGGAAGAGGGGAGAGAGAGAAGGGGAGAGGACAGAGAGAGATCTGAGAATGTGAAGCTTTGAATGAAACACAGACAGCTGTGGGTCTGTGTGTGGGAGATGACCTTCAGCATCTGGCATTAAAGGATCAAGGCTGCCATCATCTCTGCCTGCCTGTCTGAGCATGAAATCAGCCAAATATGGCCCAGGGGGTGGGACACTATTGTCTCTTTCTCACACACACACACACACACACACACACACACACACACACACACACACACACACACACACATAGCATGGGCTAATGGCCAATTAAAATGCAGTTGCCTTGAAAACGGCCTTGCAACCTGCAGACATTCGCTTGATTAAAGCCTTGTCTATCTACTTTGATATTCCAAAACTACAGAATTTAAATCCTAGTAGAAACAGCAGCACATTTAAATTACATAACAGAGTGTAAGACTGACAGAGTGACTGACTGACTGAATGTTGATGAAGTGAAACTAGTTGTGTGGGTGAAATGGTGACCTACCTTAAAGAGCACATAGAGCTCCTCTAGCTCATCAATGCTGAAGGCTGTCTCAGTCACAATGGTCCTCACCTGGGGAATTACACACAGTAGATGAGTGCATAGACGGAACATTTCTTCTGATCAGAGATCAGAGCAAGAAAGAGAAAGTAAAGCTCAAATAGTCTAGAACGGAGGGAAGTGCATGATGGGACTTTACCACGTTGCGTTTGGTTGTGTCCTCGATGGTCTGAATGACCCGCAGCCTCTGTTTGAACCGCATCTGCTCTATCACGTCTGCTCGGATGGAGCCAAATTTCTGCAAACCACCAAGGAAGATAATTTACATGTAGTCACACACCTACGCGTGGGTAAACGTAAACACAAACAAACACAAACACACACACCTCATAGGAGCTGCGGACCAGCTTGAAGATGTCCACTTCAGGGTGGGGCTCTCCGTCATCTGTGAGGAGGGAGTGCAGGTGGGGGATGGGCGGCAAAGTGCTGTCCTTATTGGTTACACTGTCCAGATACCTGACACACACACACACACACACACACACACACACACACACACACACACACACACACACACACACACACACACACACACACACAGAGTTAAAATAACAAGAGACATGGCCATTAAATTAGCCTCTCTCATTCTTTCATCATATCACCACTGAGTGCCAAGCTCTTTGGTCCTTGTGCTTACAACTAGAGTATGGAAAAGACCACATCACAGTGGGACCTGTCTCACACCCTTCCCACGATTCCTCACCTGCCCAGCACCGTCATGGCCTCCCCGTCGTCCTTACAGCCAAGCAGCTTGTGGATGTTGGCGTCCAGCACGGACAGAGCCAGCTGGAAGATGACCTTGATGCCCTCGTAGAAGAAGCAGTCCACCACCACCACAGCGCTCTCAAAGGGCATGACGCTGAGGAAGAGCGTGAGGAACCAGGAGAGAGAGATGGTGGAGATCACCCCCAGGTCCTGCATGCAGTCGTACAGCTGGGGTACATACTCTCGGGCCAACTCCTCAAACACACCCTGGTCCACCAGAGCACCTGGGAACCACAGAAGGGGAGAGGGCTTCAGTCATGCATCACAGTCATGTATACACACACACATACACACATACACACACACTCTTATACTCCTAAACAAAGAAAACAAGGAACATGGTATCAAGAGGAATTGGCACTCACACACATCGAACAAAAATCCCTTTTTGCTGATTTGCATTTTGCTGCCAAGATGCGCACACTATGAAACACAAACCATTGCACAGTGCAGTTCTTATGAGCTTGAGGGAACAGTGTGCGCCAACATGTGAACAAACATGTGCGTGCGTGCGTGCGCACGCATACACACACAGGAATCAAATTTCATAAATACCACCTAATCCACCAGTGTTTTTGACAAGTGAGAAAGGTCTTAATACTTGAGCACGTGCACAAACACACACACACATGCATTCATACACCTCAAAAAGCAGTGGTGAGCGGAGACACAAAACAAACGCATGTGCACAAACACAAAAAGATCACACACACGTACACACACACACACATAGCCCCAGTCTTACCCACGACTCTGGTATTGTAGTAGTCAGGCAGCATCCTCTCACACAAAGCAACCAGTAGCCAGAAAGCTTCTTCCTCTTTAGCATAGAGCAGCAGCACTGATGTTACAATGTTCATGGCCTGAAAAAAAGCACATCATCACAGGAGATGAGTATCTACAGTGCATATATTTCTCTCTCTCTCTCTCTCTGTGTGTGTGTGTGTGTGTGTGTGTGTGTGTGTGTGTGTGGTGTGTGTGTGTGTGGTGTGTGTGTGTGTGTGTGTGTGTGTACAAGTTATACAGGTAATGCCTATAATTTGTAACTGATGCCTAGGCATAAGCACATGCATATGAAGGCATATATATTGTTCCATGTGCTCTTTACAGACACACACAGGATATTTCTGAGCGAGCAGTGTAGCGGTTTTCACATACCAGACAGAACCCATAGCAGTGCTCACACAGCATGCTGGATCACTGTCCAGCTGAGTTAGCATTAATTAGCTTTGCCATACAGACAGCAGCAAACTCCAGGCCAGTGGATGTCTTTTTTTTTTTTTTAAATAGTGTACAGAGAAAATTTTGACGTTTCACCCTTATATGATTACAGATTCCTTACCCAGCTTGGTGAAGAGATGACCTGTGAAACACTAATGCTTGTGCAAGGCTGCGAGTCACTTACTGTCTGTCAATCTTGGGGCAGCGTGTGCTTGCTCAGTACAGGCATAGCGTCACATACACTACACACAATAAGCTGATGCACATGCTATACTATTTATAGTCTGACATGGTCATGTAGAAAAAGATACATCTGTGCATTTGTTAGAGTATATGTGTTCGTGTACTGTGAGTAATATATATATATATATATATAATATATATATATATATATATATATGTGTGTGTGTGTGTGTGTGTGTGTGTGTTTGTCTTTACCTGGCAGTAACCAATGTTGGGGTTGCGGAAGGCGTAGGCAGTGAGCACCCGTCGGAGCGCTGCAATACCCATCTCATTCTGAAAGGCAGGGTGCTCGGGCAGTGAGCGGTGAAGGTCCCTCTCAATCTCCTCTGTGGCCAGGTTATATTTCCCCATGGACCTCTCCACCAGGTCCTCATAGTAGCCTGGATGGGTGGCCATCTCGTTGATAGCCCCTGGTCACAAACAGACACATCAGTCAAGACAGAAGCCAGTCGCCGAGAGTCCTCTCCTCTCTAACACTGGCCTTTTGGCAAGTCTCAAACCACATGAGATGTGGCCTCCAAAGGGATAGTGGTGTATGCATATTTCAAAAGGTCATTCCTTTTCTCCTCCACACCCTTTACATAAGAGCCAGGCTAGGCTTCGACAATATTCTGGCTGGCCAATCAGCGAACAGAGGGCTCTGGCATGGCCAATATTTTTAAAGTTCACAGAAAGTATCTACCCATAAGGAAGGAAATGAACACCAGTTCAGGGGTCTTGGATGCTTTGCACAAAGAGAAACGATCTAAAAGCGTTTTGATGCACCAGGCTACTTACATATGTCATTGATGACAAGGCCCTGTTCATTCTTCTGAGAAGGGAAACTACATTAGCTGAGACTATTGGCACACTGGTGCCTCTTTTACTGCACTCAAGAATCAGAGAAGAGGCTTTTGGTTGGATGTAGATCTTTGAGAGGGTTAAAACATCTCTATTTTTGGTACCTCATTCAAATACACAGATTCACACTGCGAATGTGATAAAGCAACTGCCATGCTGAATGACTCACTGCCACCCAGCGCCCCAGAAACACATTCTTACGTCACAGAGCCACTCTTATCTTCCACAGCTCAGCCCGCTTTCACCCCACTTTAGCACAGCTGAACTCCTCTGCTTTCTGAGAGGCAGAGAAGAAGGCAGATTGAGAGAAAAACACAAAGGATTTATTGCAAATACTTTATGGGGCCAACAGAGTATCCAAGAAGATCCCTTGCATTTTCTATCTCCCTCATGGGATTTCATTCTCTCTCTCTTTATCTCTCTCTCTCTCTCTCTCTCCCCCCGCACATCATCTGCCAAAGGGATGCAACTTACTCTTGAGAATGCAGCACGTATCAGTGCTCATATTACTATAAAGTTCCAGAAGACACTCTGTGCTGGATATCCATCCATCCATCCATCTATTCATCTATCTATCTATCCTCCCATTTCAATTACTCTGCATGGATTGCCTTTTGATTACAGGAGGAGAGGACATCGGAAAAAAGCGATCAAATAAACACAGCCCAAAAACAGCCTGTCACCCTGACAGAATATCACCGTGGCGGATAATTACAACAACTCCCACCTCAGGAACAGTCGTGCACACACAGACACACACACACTCTCTTCTTGTTCCTCACTGCAGGCTGCCCTAGGTACCCATATGCCAGCTCTGAGGAGCCGACACGCATGGGTGCACCTTTCCATTACCCGACAGACTACAGTCCTGTCTGAGCCCTGCAGTGCTCCAGTAGGAGCCAGAGGCAGGAGAGGCTTCTGGGTGACGTTGTACCCAATGGAGGGAGGGAAAGAGAGGGGGAGGGGGAGAGCGAGATTGGAGACAGACTCCTGTAATAATCCAGCAGAGACGAGCATCACTTCAAGTGGCTGTGGCTTGGTAACTGTAACTGTGTGCCACAGCTGCAGACAAAGGTGAAAAGCTGCAGCGACATATACGTATGTGTGTGTGTGTGTGTGTGTGTGTGTGTGTGGCTTTTCATTTGTAGTATTGTTGTGAAAGTGAACTTAGTGGTTTTGTGATAGGATGATGTGGGGTGGTGCATGTTGATGAAGCATGCATATTTGCATAAATAAGAACTAACACTGTCAGACTGTCAGACAAGACAGGGGTAATACAATGCAAGTGAACCTGTTTGGTGTGCTGTATATACTCTTATGCAAATATGTATGCACTAGTGTGTGTGTGTGTGTGTGTGTGTGTGTGTATTTATATGTGTGTATTTATAATTGTTTCATTCAATTACAGTTTGTGACTGTGTGAGCACTGCAGCAATTGCAGTTTGAGTGTGACTGTGTCAGCACTGGAAGAGGGTGAAAAAAGTATATACTTGGTTAGTGCGTGTATGTGCCACAACACTGAATACAAAACACAACACTGTGTCTTTATTTCTGTGTGTGTCTCTGTATGTAGATTCGCACATTTGCAGAGATTCAATGTATGTGTATGTGCACATCTGAGTGTATCAATTTATCCTTCTTTCGCTTCATAACATTAAAAGTTCACAAGTTTAACAACAAAGAGAGGGAGAAAAGTGCACCTCCACCCTCTACTGTCTCACAGTGTGTGTAAGTACACATGGTGGGTGAGAATGCTTACTCAAGGAACACATCTGAGCAAAACAGGAAGCTCAGCCAGGCAAAGAGGATTTACTCACATGGCTGCGAGAGCGAGACAAAGCGCAAAAAGGAAGTGGATGTCATGACCTTGAGCACCCACTAGCGAAACCGAACTCATCCGCTTTTACTGTACATCTCTCGCTCTCTCAGCCCCTCAACCTTTGCACCCAAAGGTGCCTGCCTTTGCATGTGGCCCAAAGCCTTAAAGTAGAAATCCAGTGTGAACCAATCTGTGGTATTGTCGTTTGACGTTGCTGAGAGCAGTTGGTAGGCATAAGAACAAGAGAATTTGACGCAAAGCAGACCAAATAGCGCACACTGATCTGACAGAAGGAAAGTGCATATAGTGGTACAGTATATGGGTGGGAGGAGGAGTAAGACCACACTGGTGAAGAAAATGAACACAGTTTTGTAACTGTGCTACTTTGGTAACATACTAGAGGCAGCAAATCAGCAATAAAGTAGGCAGCAAAGATAGTAGCGTGAAGAGCATTGAAAACATGCTGATGTGCATGTGTGCATGTGTGGGGGGATGTGAGTGTGGCCTAGTGTCAAGGATGAAGGGACATAAGTGCAGCTATTGATTAACGTAGAATGACTTCACTTCTATGAGTGACGCGCGCACGCGTGTGTGTGTGTGTGTGTGTCAGTACTCAGTATCCAAGTACTATGCATTCCTCATCACACAGAGCCAGGCCAGCCGTTTGTCGCAGACAAAAATGAATTCAACTATTTATCAGAAGCCGATTAGTACTCACAAATTGTTCAAGGATTCAGGATGAAAAGAGTTTGAACCATTTGATTTAAAAATTAACACTGTTTTCGTTGCATCCAAGTGAAATAATTCAGCCATGCAGAGAGATTTCAGTTCAGATTACAGCTGATGTCTTCTAAGAGCAATGGATTCACACTGTTAGGACTAAAGTGGTCCCAGGCACTCCCAAGTGGTAAATGTTCACAACAACCACTCACTTGGTGCTAAATAAATTCATTAGCATGCCTTCTTTTCTGTGCTACTGAGTATCTGTTTTTTATCAGAAGATAGTACATATTTAACAAGGTTTCTATTTCAGGGACAACCTTCTGATGCACATAAATTGCCACCAGTACAGCAATATCCCGACCAGACTCATAGCCTCACTGGTCTCTGATGACCAAATCATTTCTGAACTCCATCTGACCACTACTGCACTCTAAACACACACCACAAGATTCATATTGATCAGCCTTACGCTTCATTTGAGACTCTTCCAACGCATAAATGAGGGTCATTATCACCTTAGAACTTCAACTAGAAATATAATTTCTCATGGTATCAGTGCTCCCCTGCCAAGGCCCTTATATGAGTGTGTGCTTGTGCAGAGATGAATGACTACGTGACTTCGATCGAGAGTAAACATGTTTGTTGCACCTGTTGCACTCTCTCTGAGGTAGACCCCAACCTCAAAGGCTTAGACCGTCCTCCATGTAGCTCAGTCCTTCTGCATGTCTGCCTGTCAGTGAGTATCTGAGATGACTGTAAGGTGATGTGTGAATGTCAGTGCGTACAGTCACATGTAGGTCAACTACTGTATTTATATATGCAGATGTAGGTCAAACACTGGCGACTGTTTGCACTTGCATTTGTCTGTGCATCTTTAGATAAGCGTCTAAGTGTAAACGTATGTAAGCATGCTAACATTCAGGTATATGAGGGTTGCCTTCTTAAATGTGTCTGCACTCTGTAAGGAACATGTTTGCCACAGGGACGTTACTACAAAGGAAACTGAAGTGCATCTGAATGAAAACTTGTGTGTGCAAGTTATTTACCTGAGAAGAGTAGCCACAGTTCTCCTCGCATATTCTCTGGGATGCCTTTGAGCACCAGGTCCTTGGTCTTCTCTGTGCGGTACATGCACACCCCCTGGCCGTACTCCTGAAAGTGGTTCTTCCATGCTTGCTCCTTTAGGAACTCCTTAGCCTATGTCAGAGCACAGGGGCCAATACAGTCAGGGTCAAGGGTCAGATACAGAACAGTCTTTTACAGAGCCCATTTACAGGCCTGGAGGGTATTCCAAGAAGGTGGTTAAGTAGCAAACCTGGGTAAGTTAATCCAGAGGTAGTAGTAAATCTGATAATAGAAGAGCCTGGAGTCCTCATTCTCTTAACTAAACAAAACCAGCAGTCTCCTCTATTAGCAGGTTTACCACATTTTCTAGGTTAACTAAGCCAGGTTTATCACTTAGCCACCTACTTGGAATACCCCCCCTGAGCAATGGAGAACTGCAACACAGAAGTCTGGTTCACTTAAGATGAAGACCCGATAGGAACACAAGATCTGAGATCTTTACTGAGAGAAGATACACACAACAATTTATCCACTCACTAACATTCTCTCTGTAGCAGGTCTCATAAGGAGGAAATATCCACCCACCCCAGCCCTCTTCCCCAACAGCCTCCATCTCTCCACCTCTGTCTGTACTGCATTCTTGCCTTCATGTGGTTGTACTTGGGCCAATTAGAGCCCGTCATCCACACACTCCCCCCACGGCTGCACAACTGCAGTCCCCTCATTAGGAGAGCTGAAGCTGGGCTATGCTAAACTAACTAAGAGCAGAGCAGCCACAGTGCTCTGTCTGCTCGGCTCTAATAAGGCAAAAGATGCTTAAGGTACCAGGCACTGTTTAAAGGCCTCTATTTTCTCTTTCCGTCTTTGTGTTTCTCTTTGACAAGGATAAACAGGCTAGCTGATCTTTCCAACCATCACTCCACTCTATGACATTTGTGTTTATTCCAGAGCGATATCTGAAATTTCAACACACTTGTAATATGCTGTTCAGAAGTTACTGTGTTTGTGTGTCTCTCTCTGTTTGTATTTGTTTGTGTGTGTGTGTGTGTGTGTCCTCTGCTTTACCAGTTTGGGGTTGAACTCCTCTGGTTTGCGATGTCGGTACATGGTCATGAGTGCCTGAGTTGCCGTGGGAACACTGTTGTCGTTGAGGTTGAACTGGCGCTCGCCCTCTGTCTCTGAGCTCACACTACTGCGCTGGGGACTACAGGAGAGAAGACTGCCCTGCTGGGAATACACCTGTGCCCGTGCGCACACACACACACACACACACACACACACACACACACACACACACACACACACACACACAGAGAGAGAGAGAGAGGGATAGAGAGAAAGAGGGAGACAGAGAGAGAGATGATACACAAGATGCACACACATTTCGGTTTCAAACTTCAGACCACAAGCTGTCAAATATACTACGTAATTCTTGACACCATTATCTTGTCTTTCTAAATTAAGCCTGACCAACTTCATTTGACCTTTCAGCACAGTTTCACACAGCAACAAAGTTCAACACTTCACAGCAATCTCAGTGACTAGCATAGTTGGAGTTATTCATTTGCAAGACATTTTGCGCCCAGTATTCTACAGTAGTCTAAATGACCACCCAAGATGAGCTTCTGGGTTGTGTTTTTGTCATTTTATCTAATTTAGGGTTTATGTCAGTGCTGCTTTTATTTCACTGGTCACAGCAGGCTCAGAATACGGCAGCTGAACTGCATTAAAGTGATCTGTAAGATGATACCAGTGAGGGAGTGCTGGAGGGAAGAGACATTGTGTACCATCTGTGGGGAGTTGCTATGTTGTGTCATCAATAATGACATCAGGAGCTGAATTAGGCCTCATCTGGGAGTGGGTGGGTAACGGGGCACTTAGGCAGGGTTTGGGTAAATGAGCTGGCACACTTAGGCAGGCCCAGCTGCATCCTCTCACACAAGTTCACACACACACACACACACACACACGCATGCATGTGCGTGCGCACACACATTATGCAAAATGATGCGATTTCTGAGAAATGCCGTCGAGGACGTGCCTTGCTAATCGGCTGAAGCAAACCAGCCAAATCCTGACCTTCTATTTTGTAAAAGACATACTGTAGATTTGCATAATGTTTTACCGGCTTTTACAGCATCAATTCAGGCATTAGAAAGTAAACAAATAGCAACTTCCACTGAGAATCACTGCTTGACTAATTTGGGGCTCATCTGTTCCAATCTCTCTCTAGTAAACAGTAAACATTCCACTCCACCATCCCTACACACACTTTCTCAAGTCAGTTACCAACAATAGATGGAACTTTCCAGTTAAATGTGAGGTTGCGCTTGCTTACAATGAAATGTGCGGGTCAGCATAGAGTTAAAAGGTGTTCACAGGCTTCATATTTACAAAATCATTTGTAGGCCTAAGCCTCTTAGGGGAAAACCTGCTTATTTTACATAACACCCAGTACATTCCGTCAGAAGTCTGTGTTACTTGTTTATTATTCACTCTTTTTAGGTGTTAAAATGTTCCGACTACATTTTGGCCTACTATGCGTCAATTACACTGCCTTGCATTCTGTAGTATGGCCCATTAGTGTGATGCAATTTTCTATTTTTTATTGTGACATGCCTTGCTACACATTATATCCTCACACAAGTGTACTTGCATGACAGAGGTAAGACAGAGCTGGTCTGTGGCCTACACATGCCACCTTGACATAGCAGTAGTGCCCACCTCATCATCAGAGCTGTTGAGGCTGCCCGTGATCTCCCGCTCAAAACAGATCTTAGAGGTGGTCTGCTGCAGGAAGTCAGAGATCCGCTGCACCAGGAAGTCACGGTCCTTCAGGTTGGCAAACAGGAAGGTCATGCGGTTCTTGGTGCTGATGGACAGGGGGCTGGGCAGGACGTTGGAGCTGTCTGCCTTCTCCACAATGGTGACCTGACAGAACAGAGATATATACAGTGATTGTGATTCTGTGCAAATTGTACATACAGTGCCACGTGAAGATGAATTACAGCAAGGTTTCCATGTTTCATACATCAAAATGTAGTCTGGTCATGGCCAATAGAACAAGCTAAATCCATGGGGTGGAATCAGCAGTTGTCTTTCAAACTGATAAGCTGATAAGCTACCGCTAGGGTACGTCTAGGCGACTCTCTCTAAGGACAGAGTGATGCGATTGGTCTGACCAAACTTGGAAGAAGACCTACTGAGGCCCTATGGCTCGTGGATAGACATACTGGTTGAGTAAAATTATTTGTTCCCGCTAGCATACGTTTAGATTTCTAGGCTATTGTTTCATGCCTCTTAGAGATAATTGTCACCTTGATGTGCTGCAGTGCTTTGGACCAACATGGCCATAAGGGGCCCTAGGAATGCTTTAGGACAAAGTCTTCACTGAAGACAAGCTAGAACATACTAGGTCATTTCTAGCTAGGTATATCACAGTCAGACAAACAGAATCCTGACTATTCTTGGTTTAAATACCTTTTTAATAATTAAAGTCCAAGGATCACACTTGTTGGTTTGTTATCAATTGCTGGTTTTGGGTTATTCTGTCATATGTTTGATGTCTGTTCAATGGCTCAAATGGCTCAATGGATTAACATATAAATGGAAAGTGACAGAGGCATGACAAAGATGATCGCCTGTGTATCTTAGCAACAGTAGAAAGCTGCTAGTGCAAATCAAGGGCAACAGCTGTCTGAATTGTGGTAACTGTAATGACACACACCCTGCAAGTCTGCGTGTGAAAGCTCAGAACCCCTCTCCCTGTCTCTCTCTCTAACACACACACACACACACACACACACACACACACCACACACACACACACACACACACACACACACACACACACAGTGCCTGCTGCACTATCACACAATGAGAGACCTTAAGCTGAGGCAGAGAGAGCACTCTGACTCCTCCCAAAAGCCTTAGCATCCACACTCACTCTCATGCTGTTATCACCATGCAGTAAACATGCAGGAATATGCATCTCTCAAGGTTTCAAGAAAATACTGGGGCCGGTATCCCAAACAGCACTCTCTTAGGACTGGGTAGCTGCTAGCTAGCTGCTCAGCTGCATGGCTCATGCCTAATGGCTAACGCTAGGTCTTTGATGTCTTATATTGTCTTTAGCTCAACATATCAACATTTACAGGCACAAGTTAAAACGCTCCTTGGTCGGTGGTGATGTGAGGTGGGTCTTTTAGAGATTATGCTTGGACAATGCCTGACAATGCACCTCTCTGAGGGGGATGATGAGGCTGCACACAGTCTCCTCCTTGCTGGTGAAACAGATGTAGTTGGTGGAAACAAACATCTGGCCCAGGATGTGCATCTTGTTGAAGGGGGTCCAGAGGGTGCAATCTGTGTGCCCGTCCAGCTTCTCGTCTTTAGGGAGGCGGAAGAGTGCGCGGTATCGCTCGCTTTTGGCCCGTGCATCTAGGTCCCTGCATGACAGGAGGAAGTGGAGGAGGAGCAGGTGAGAGGGAGAGAGAGAGTTGAGCTAGCAAACATAAATTCAGCTTTGACATCAGTCAGTAGACATTGTTCTTTCAAGGGCGCACACTACACAGATACAGGTGTGATAGAGCAGGTACAGGTGGACAACATGCAGCACAAGTAGGATTTAGTATGTATAGCTCTATGCAGCTTTGTCAGGAAGAGAGACTTAATAAAACCAACAGTGATCCCAACTGCAGTCTGCCTAAAAACGTCTCTTGCCTAAGACGAGGAGTGAGAGTCAAGGTTTGTTTTTCAAAAAGGCTTGGTAATAGTCACACAAAGGCTTTCTCTAAGCGGCTTTGGAACATGCACATTTAATACAAGGTATTAATGAATTTGTTTCCCCCAAATTGGGAGTGTCCACGGTTCATGTGTACAGCCTGTTACAGACAGGGCCGCTTTTCATCATCGTCCAACTTACAGTATTTCTTACAAACGACTGTGGGGTCTCTATTGTTTAAGATCAATGTTAGCAAACACCTGGTCCCTGGACAATCCCATCCATAATCCCAACCTGCACCACATACTGAACCTGCAAACAATGGAGTTGCCAAGAGTTGAGTTGAGTTTTTTTTTTCCAGACTTGGCACGCAACCATATACACTGCATGCCCTCAAAATTATAAATCTCCTAAACTACATAATCCACTTACACAGTTACATTTTTACGAAGGCTACTGAGGTTTAGCAACGCCTTACTTAAGTCCACCACCCCCCACCCCCAAAACAAAGGAACAAACCTGGAGAGTTGGTTTCCAGGACCACAGACTGACAAATCCAATATAACTACTCAGAATAGGACAATACTGAAGGACAAACAGAATACTTGTAGAATAAGGCCAAGACTGTAAACCACTGAATCGTAATGTTTAATGATTGAGCAAAACAAATCTCAACTGGTGCATTCTGTAAGGGTTAAATAGAATGGATTTATATCGATTTAGCTGGATTTATATGGTGCTTTTCTACTCCAATGAGCACTCAAAGCCCTTTACAATGTATGCCTCCCATTCATCCATTCACACACATACATTCACACACCGATGGCAGTGGCTACCATGCAAGGTGCCAACCTGCCAACGGGAGCAATTTGGGGTTCAGTATCTTTCTCAAGGACACTTTGACAGGGTTAGGGGGAGCGGACGAGAGAAAACCGGCAACCCTCCGGTTGCTGAAGGACACCTCTACCACCTGTGCCACCATCGCCCCTTATAGAAATGTTCTGGTAGGTAGGGCTGATCTTAGCTTTCCTAAGACTGAACCCCAAACTGCTGGACTCAACCAATAACCTACCATCTACCAAAGGAGGGTTTAATCCAACCACAAAACCCTGCAAACACAGAAGCCAGCTTATGGGGAATGAAACTGATTGCTGCAAACCAGAAATGAACAAAATGACATAACCGACCATTCTTTTGATCACTGGGAGTGCATCTTTATGTCAACTTTATGTCAACAGTTAACTTGATGTCAACCGTTATCAAGTTTATGCTCTGAGAGCTTAGAAAATTGGTATGGTATATAAATTTCAGTACACACACCGCACCTTGGTACAATACCATTTTGGGGTAAAAAAAACTCATACTCATGGCAGTGCTGCCCTGCATCCTAACCAACCAGCTCTCAGCTACCTTCGCCTGCCCTGCACCCCCACTGACCTCTTGAGGGCAGACACCTTCTTGGGTGACTTCTTCTTGAGCTTGGGCAGTGAGCGGTCCTGCTCGAAGCCTTTGTTGTCCAGCAGCTGGCGCATGGCGATGTTGGCCAACTGCTCCATGAGCTTGAAGGTCTCAGTGATGTTCAGGAAGACGGAGAACACGTGATTGTTGCAGCGCGTGCTCACACGGATCACATCTGGCAGCAGCAACGTGGCGATCTTCTCCAGCTGCGTGATGTCTGCCCAGCGCACCACCAGCTTGGCTGTAGGGAGGAGGAGAGGAGAGGGGAAGGGAGGGGGAAGGAGAGGGAGGCAATGAAGAATGGTGGAGTCAAGAAAGAAAAGGAGTGAGGATGAAAGAGTGGAGATAGAAAAGAGAAATGAGTGATTATGAGGAAAATACATTAAGAAATATGCACAGAGAATGGATAGAGAGAGAGAGAGAGAGAGAGAGGGGGGGGGGGAACAAAGGACAAAAAGAGATGTATAGTTAGCTCTTGAAGAGTCTCAGTGATGCAGCACTAACCCCTAATAGTATCTATGAATACATTCATAAAGGTCAGTAGAACTGAGCCAAGTCATTAAAAGTTTAGAAGATCAAAGCGGTATCAAGGTGCGCGTGTGTATGTTTGTGTTTGTGTGTGTGTGTGTGTGTGTGTGTGTGTGTGTGTGTGTGTGTGTGGTTCGGGAGGCTCTAGCACTCTACAACATGGCCTCCTTTCCTATCAGTCCACCAATTACACAAGAAGTCAGTCTGCTTTAGCATTCAGTTTGGATAAGAGACTCTCCCATGCTAATTTCCAGTGAGCATACGTGAATAGTTTTTATATGAATATCTACAGATGTGTGTGTGCATGTGTGCGTGCGTGCGTGCGTGCGTGCATGTACAGCCCTCTCCTCTCACCCTCTTTCCCCAGCAGGTAGGAGTAAAAGCAGAGGTGGTTGATGCTCAGGTAGAGCCAGCCCTGGCGTGGCACGCGGCCTTTCCAATAGCTGCAGGAGTAGTAGTTGACCAGCTTCTCCTCCTCGGGCATCCCAAACAGCTTACGAAACTTGGCCATGGCCTCCTTGAACTTGTCCGTGTCGTCATCGTCCTTCACGTCATGGTTCTTGCTGTACTCAGCAATGATGCCCTATGGGCGGAGGGATGGGAATGGGGGGAAAAAAAAGGAGGCAACAAAACAGAATTAGAGAGAGAGAAAAACAAAGAAAGACAGAAGGATTGGCAGAGAGAGAAAGAGAGAGAGAAAATGAGAAAGAAAAAAAAAGAGGAGTGAGAGAGGAGATTAAATTATTTGTTTGCTTTACTCTGGTTATTGAGTAACCTCTGTGTCAACGGAGCAACAAATGTAAGTTGCTTATCAACAGAACGTCATTAAGCAGCCTTCAGCACATGGCAATCCAAAAAAGGTGCTTATGAAGTGTTTTGAAAGTTGTTTACTGTCTGGTAAAATAAGCTTCTTGTGAACTAATATGAAACAGCAGGTAAGAAGTCAGTGTTGAGCACAGCAGAACTAGCCTGGGTGGAGCCATGGACTGAACTGTCCTATGACTGGTGTGTGTGTGTGTGTGTGTGTGTGTGTGTGTGTGGTGTGTGTGTGTGTGTGTGTGTGTGTGTGTGTGTGTGTGAGACCACAGTATGGGGGAACTAAGCTGGGTCTCATGACCACTGGGAACCCCAGGAAAGGTGCAGCCAGCCCATTCCAAACACTTCAAACTGCTCAAGCCTTAACAAACACGCATTAATACACACATGCATGCACATACGCGCACACACACACACACACACACACACACACACACAGAACTACAGAGAAATAGAGCTCTTGTTACCTGTACTTTGCCTTTGACAAAGGTTGTGATGTCATTCTCATTCTCAAAGATTGAGAGTGTCTGTAGAAGATTTTGTTCCAGCCACTCCCAGTGTTCTGTTATCTCCTTCCTGGAGCTCCCTGGGTAAGACAAAGGGAAGACACAGACAGATGAGAAAGAGGATTTGTCTTGTACAGATGTGCTTACACTGTAACCAGTTATTGTTAGTAAGGACATATTTTGGCAATGTCAACTATGCAGATATTTACTTGAATTGAATCAAGAAATGTCAGTTTGGAAGAGATGGTGAAAGGGAGGGAGTGAAAAGTGAAAACAGTTCTCATTAGCATCTCTGGTAATTCTACTGAACTTGCTGGCCTACCACCAAAATACAGCTATTTCATGTCATAATTCAGACATTTTCAGAATTACATGTTAATATGAACACCACTCTCCATCAGAAGCTTTGTGACTTCCCTACCCATAACAGCACTGTTTGACTAGTCAAATAACCCCTTTACATCAGCTAAAATGGCCACAGGGCCAGCCAAGTCTCTAAAGACAACGGTGCTTGATTGCGATCAACGGCCTGAAACAAAGGTCACTCTCTGAACCACCAAACATGTTCTCTTCAGATCACAACAGAGATTTGACAGCATATGCTCCCACCTCTCTACTATAAGCTACTTCAGATCACAGCCATTGCAAAGGCATCCAGCTAGTAAGGTGGCAAGAAGGTTATTGGAGTCCCCTGAGGACACAACTTGACTCTGACGTAGCAACATTCCAGCCTTACACCCTAATTAGACACTCATTTGAGATGACCCCCCTTCGCTAAGCGCTCTGCAGCTGAGGCAAGTTACGGAATGGCTTAGCGGTGGGCTAAAAGCTTTGCTGCTAATACTTAATCAGATGCTAGTGGGCAGATATTGTTCAGCTCGGCTTGGGGTAAGGTGTGTGGTGAGGCTGAGTGTGTCAGTGACAGAAACAGAGAGAAAGAGATGCCTCCCCACCACACACACATTTTACTTTCAGAAAGATGGAGAGCGAAACAGTTGGCAAGCACCACAGCAGGCCAGTGCATAGAGACATTTTCATGGTGCTTTTGATATCTCTATTAAAGCACAACAGATGTGAGAGGGAGCTTCAGAACGACCGCCTTTGTCAGCCACCACACTCTCTGATGTCTGGGAATGAATCACCATTTTGTAATAAAGGGACACGCTGCATAGCGCACACTACGCTACAGCATAGCGCACAGCGCACGCCATGCCACGCCACAGCGCACACCACACCACACCACACCACACCACACCACACCACACCACACCACACCACACCACACCACAACACAACACAACACAACACAACACAACACAACACAACACAACACAACACAACACACCTCTCCCACCCCCCACAACTCCACTTGATCTACATTAACAGATGCCTGGGAGGCAGCTAACCCCACTCTGTTCTCCAGGAGAGGCTGGATGGGGGCCATTTTGAGAACCACGGAGGCTTTTCTCCAGACACCATTTTCTAGCTGTGCAACAACAGAGGCCCATTCCTCTCCCAGGCTGCATGTAGTCAGGGTAATGCAGGAGATGGTGAAGTGGCGCTTGGCAACTGCTAGACTTGGAGCTGCTCCTCCTGTTTCTATAGCTATTCAAGCAGAGCAGCAGCATCTAAACATTCACAATCTGTATGGTGGTCAGATATTTAGGCGTTGTCTTCTAATTGAGAAGAATGGAGACCAGATAGATGAGTATGACTGCTCAGTGCTGGCATCTTTTACCACCCTTGCGTTCATTCAAAAGAGAACTTGCACACACTGATGCAAAAATAAATACTTATAATTCATAAAAAATAACAAAAAAAGCAAAGTGCACGGTTGCACTGATGGTCTGACTGTGACCAAAAATTTTGCATTTCACTAAGTAGCACTTTGATTTTTTGTTATTTTCTATGAATTAAAAGTATTTACTTTTGCATCAGCAAAAGTGGTATGTGTGTTTTCCCTTGACTGAATGCTTGGATTACCTGTCGGAACCCACAGACACAGGCCTGTAGTTATCAAAGGCGCGATACCCTTTTTGAATATACAATCTTTCGCCACCCTAAAATTATGCTCCGCTCTGAAATTTCAGGACTGTGTGCTATGAGGCTTTATGGGGAAGTCTGAAGGAAGGGGATGGAAGGGACTTTGAGTGTGTTTTTTTAATTTAGCCTACTTAGACACTGGTGCCGTTTGAATGATGATAAAATGTCACCCGAGATGCAGACAGGTTTCTATTCAGTGCAAAGGCCATGCTCCATCAATTAAAATGCTGAGTGCGGATGGGAACTAATGGGAACTTTCAAGAGGCTGACGTTGCCACAGAAGATTGAAGCACATCAGCCAAGAATCATAGCCTTTCTCAGAATCAAAATGCAGTGAAAACATTATCAACATACAGCACATTAGACCACATCATGAACTGTAATGTGGTCTCAAAACATAGCAAACAGAAGAGCAGCACACTGTAGGAAGGATGCAGCCATTGATCCCCCCCCATGTTTTTATCAGGATCTTCCTCCATAAACCCACTGGGGCATGACACAATGCCTGCCATTTGGAATCTGATGAGGGGCAAGACCGGATGATGAAGCATGTGATCTTCAGTTAAGGTCTGTGTGTGTGTATTAAGCAGTTACCATGGGCAATGGTCCAGTAGACTAGAGAGTCAGGAGTCTGGTAAAGGATCCTGTAGGGAGCCACACGAGCGCTGGAGTCTAGCACAACATCCAGAGTTCCCACCAGCAAGCCTGTCAGGAGGAGAGGAGGAGAGGAGGAGAGGAGACCATCAGACTGACAGGAAAAACAGGTCACCCATGCAAAAGCCACTTACTGTCAGATCAGAACAATCACAGGAGCATCAAGTTGTTAAGATGAAAACGTAATCCACCATAGACTATATAAGTTTAGTTTCACTCTCTACTTTTGATTCTTGTTTGACACAATTATGGACACCAAAAGTAGACCATGAAATTCTAACTTTAGGAATTATTTTTGTTCTGTGCATCAAAGACTTGTTATAAAATGTATACCAACACCTACTACTTGTTCTGGTTTTAAGAAAAAATCTTTCCCCTATTCCTGCTTAGGGTTGAATGTACAAAACACACAATGAACATCCAGTATACCCAAGCACCCAACTAGAGAACCACTAACCATAACAAAGTAGAAAACATCTTCGCAAAGTTTACAGCTGAATGGCAGTTGAAATCATGCTGACACAAACAAACAATATTTTCACATTTTAATTAGGCTACATTTTGAGAAAAGGGCAAAAGAGGTCTGGCTCCAAAGATCAATGGCTTCTGGTATGATGCAATAAACACAATTACCAATTACCTGTACTAGGCACCAGAGGAGACCATGTGATCTCAAGTATTATCACAATACCTTCCTTCTTCTGACCGCTGTCTATGGCAAACATGGTTCATATTCATCTTAACAGCCAGCTGAGAGCCCATACCAGACATGACATGACATGACTGATCACAATCAGACATAATACAGGGGGCAATTATATACCAAAAACATTGCACAAAGTGACTGACTAAATGAATATTTATTAAGTTCATAGCGGATAGCAAATCAAAACAATTCAATAACTGTTGCAGCCCTGCTCAGCAGCAGCTCTGTCTATCATCACCTTTAGGTCTAAATCCCAGCCCCTGAGCAATACTGACGATTCTACAGCCAGGCATGACACAGTCCCTGTGAAAACAGAATCCCTTAACTGGCACAAAGACTGTGGTTGTAAGCCCTCAAGCAAGAGCGAGAGAAATTCCATCACAAATTCAAATAAAGGGACGAATGACTGACTCATACTCAAATGGGGTTTGAAACAAATGAAAATTACACTTCTTCGTTCCTGGAATGTGTCACACAGAATTTGCCACTGATGTTGTGTGATCTCTTAGCTATATCCAGAGACCAAGCGCTGTACAAGTGTTAATGAACCAGTGCAGAAACTCAGGCTAATGGCAAAAACCTGGTTCTTTGGAAGTAGCACCAATGGGAGAGGAAGTATTGATGGTTTACGTTAAAGGTTACTGTAACTGATGCAAAATATATACTATACAGCATAGGAAAATATGTCTTAGCCCTCATCTCATCTACATGTGATTCTCACTATACGGGAATGATCAAAGCTAATAAGGTCTTGAATATGCACACGTAGCTACAGATAGTGTTCACTTTTGCAAGTAAAGTAAATATAGCAGAGAAATAAGAAATGGTGTGACATAATGTCAGAACATCCACTTCATCTACCTTGTACATCTTATGATCCCAGACTCATTTAATTGTAGCGACTCTGACTGAATCAGTTCACATGCTCTATTGTTCTCTTCTCAAGCACCAAAATCTGACAAGATACACAACAAAAATAGATGTGTGTGGACTGAACAGAAAGCTCCACTTGCATCTATAAATGGCTATGTGGATCCCAATATCACCTGCCACAGGCACGTGGGGCTGTCTGAGTGCGGGAGGTGAGTCATTCGATAAGAGAGGAAGCCACACATCCCAGCTTGTCTGAGAGCCAAGAATACTGAAAATGTGAATGTTCCCCTTAGACCACAAACGCAGAAAAATAGGGCTAAACCAGTCTGCCCAGTGGAGCCACAGGGAACCAACCCACCCCCTGGATGATGGGACTGGCTTGGAGTTGTTTTTTTTCAAACAATGACTATGACAATGGACCATTATGTGTTTGAGAGTTTTACAGTTTTGTGTTACTGAGTCAAGACAAGTAATGTATTGAGAACCCAACTGAAGTAGTAAACTGGCAGAGTAATGTTCAAATGCTGGATGGAAGATTAATTAGCGCAAATGGACTGGCACAACAGCCTTGTAACAGAATAAAGACTGCCAGGACTTCTACTTCAAGCTGACTACTGTAGGGGTGGTGCTCCTTGAGTTAGTGCATGGAGTTCACTGACACCATAGATCACCTACTGAGGCTAAGTACAACGCGATCATAGTCTCAAACAACGCACATAAATCCTGCTGCTCCTACTGGGCAGAGTCAGGTGAAACATAAGGCCTGGCACGGAGAAGAGGACATGAGACATATGTTTAGGAATTCATTCTTCATGCAAGGAGTTCCCTGGGATAAGATCAGACGACCCACCATTTGAATTTGAATATCAAAAGTTAATGTATGTTCACGGTAGTAAAGTGGCCACAATGCAAAACAGAACATATGAAATCTCACATAAACAAGTAATACTCGCTTACCATGTTAATTAAATGCCATTTATGACCAGTATCTAGCTATTCATATTGGTTCTATTCATAGTAAAAATGATGAACCTCAACTAAGATAGCACGCTCTTTGGTCAAAAATCAACAATGCTACTCTGAGATGCTCAAACCACTTTAACATCAAATAAGTGCAAAAGGGTATCAAAGTGCATTATTGTCAAGTCATTTGTGATAAGATATTCTTTCTTCTTATAATTCTTTGTCTTTCTAATGGGTCAAGTTCCCTAATGATATGATATGATTTTAGACGTATTGGGATTGCTATCTGGATTCACTTCTTCCATGGAGTCACTTGCAATTAGATTGTGATATACAATTCGTAAATCCACTCATCATTACCGAGCAAATACACAAATGCTGGCTGAAATGTAATCCCCAGTTAAGTGCAAAAATACAAGAATGACCTCGAGCCATGGCGATAAAGCTTCTCTTTCCAATCCACTGGTCATGACTAGTCCTTTTATGGAGAAACCAGCCCTCCATTAGAGCATATGATCTTTTGATCTCTGCCTTTCTGACAAGAGGCCTTGGTTCCCTGGGAGGGAAAGAGAGAGAGCCGATCTGAATACACAGCTGACAACACATGATGTTTTGAACTTGTGCGAGCCCACAGAGCAGACTGTTCTGAAAAGCCATTTCAACAAATGAGAACACAAACTTGCACAACCCTTTCTCAAAGTACAGGTTTTTTTGCTATGCGACCTGAAATCTATTTCTCATTGTTGTGGCTTTGTTAACTCCCTGCTCACTTACCCATCCCCCCAAAAACCTGTTCCGATTCCATCTTGTTATTCCTGCACTTTCCTCTGAGTTCTGCTGTGCTAGCTGCTAGACAATGCACTCTAGGGCTAATTCCACCACGGCTTCGAAATCAATATCATCTCAAGTAACACAAACCTGATAGGGCTGCAGTGGAGTCAAGGCATAAACTGGGGGGTTGTCTTGGCTTTGGCCTCCTTGTTTAACAGTATGAGACTCAAAGGGAATGCCTTCTGATCCCTTTGGCTGTGACTTCTGACAGTAGCTGATGGAAGTGTCTTCAGATACTAGTGGGTCTCACAGGATGACAAATTGAGGCAATCACAGGTAGAGAAGGTATCTGCTGGCTCACTTCAAACCATATGATGCTACTACTGAGTGAAGTCTACATATAATAATCTTTTGGGACAACAGATACTGAACAGAACAGACCCCCAATATTATGAGTAGCCTATGTTCAACGCAGCAGTAAGTCAATAGATGATTCTGTCTGAAATTATCACTCTCTACCTATAAATAAACCTACTGTGTTTCAGAAGATGGCCCAGGTGGTACCAATCCCAGACTCCTCTGGGCCAGAGGGCAGGGCCGTGCCAGTGTCCCCCGGCTCTTGGTGCTCCTGCCAGCGCCAACTGGCACGCCACTCCACATTTACATAACAATGACATCATCTCCTACCATAGAGCGCTGCACGCTCCATTCGGCATCTCTGGCAACGCAACAAAGAGACAGGCAAAGAGACGGCTCAAAATCTGGGTATTCTAGCCTACAGGTAGACAGCATGTCACTAGGGAAATGAGATAGTCAGTCATTGATTAAAGGCCTTGAAAGTGTTCATCTGTCAATCACATACTAGTTTTTTTTCCTCTGATGACATTACAGATATCACACAAGAATGAAGATCATCCAACGTCTTTAACAGATACACTGACCTACTTTAAGGTCTTCACTGACCCCGACCTAGTCAACTAATACACATTCCATAACAAAGATGGTCTGTCTAACCAGTCAGACTTTCAAGTACATGTCTATATATTTCTATTTGTCTATTAAATGTAGAGCACTACATGTCTATATTTTGAATGCATAGAGTTAACATCTATCGAAGTCAAATTCCTTGTGTATGTAAGTATACTTGGCCAATAAAACTGATTCTGAACCTCCCTTGACATGCCATGTTAGAGTACAGTTGAAGAGTGTTGCAGACATTTAAAGCACCTAATGTATTAGTAGTTACATCACATGGAGCCCAGGTACCTTGCACTGAAATCTTTCAAGTGTGTCAGCTCAGGTCACCGTCTGTCTACTGTTTTATATGTTGGTAACCTACAATTAATGGACTAATATGAGATGGAGGTGATTCAGCAGAAGCTATCCAAGATGGCTCAGCTGACTGTTTGCCTAACCTTAGGTGTGATGGGGAATCTTAAGAACGTGACAGGAACTGCTGTCCAGCTGTCAGTGTGCTACACTGATTAAATATTAACGTTAGTGTCCTACTTTGCTTCATAGTGAAAAATTATGGTTATGTTGCAGCATAAACACTGACACTGACCGTTAGCACTAATCTGTAGTTAGCCTACATGCTGAGCTTGTCATCATTAATAGGTACTGGTGGATAATTGATTAACTTCAAAAACTTAATCGAGGTCGTTAAAGTCAGCAATGTGCCATTCACACCAGTCCTAACATTCTGATTTGCGTTTCTGGGCATCACACAATAAAAATGCTTCAAATTTGCCTTGTCAGACAGCTGACTCAGCACAGGAGCCAGTACGCTTACTGGCTTGCTTTTCGGCATGACAGTCCGAGCGTGCATCAACTCTAATGCCATTAAGTAACCCATGCGAGACGCACGCAGCTGCGAGGGCCGCGCACCTTGCATGCCCTGGTGCGCTTACCTGCGAGTCCTCCACCTCCATCGCCGTGACCCTTCCTTTTCTGTAGAACGAAATAAGGATTTGCTCTCTCGGTCATCCATAATGCGCTGGCTAACAATACCTCTTCGGGGTTGACCCACATCTTCCGTTAATTTCGTTCAGAGGACATCCAACCTTGTAGAATTTATTGATTCCGCAAACTAGCCTTGCACTTCAGCTGTGTGGCGAGATTTCTCTGCGAAAGTCGAATAGGCAACTAGATGCGTATATTTAATTTAATTAAAAGAAAAACGCTGTCTATACGCTGTTATAACGATGGAGGTAACTGGGTTCACATATTTACAAGTACCATTCAAAGATGGCACTGCTTTTTGAGCTACAGCGCAAACGACTGAACGTTCCCTGTCCTGCGAACATGAGCGTTCATGTTGCAAGACGCACGGTAATATTCCCTCCTGAACAACAACTCTTCTAAATTACGACGACCACAAACTGTACCGTTTGTAAAAGTCACTGTCTTACACGCAATGGGAATAGCTGACAGTCTAAACCATCGTATTTGCCACTCTGTTTGGTTGGATGGAGCTGCTGGGTAATCGTCCAGCCTTTGTTGTTCACGCCGTCTTCAGATTGTCACTGTCAGGTGCAATTTGACGCTGAAGCGAGGCACCCGGCGAATCGACTGAAAGGACACGCGCCAAATCACCAATGCAAACGTACGCGTGGGCCATCCATTGTTCTATAAGACTTTGTCCCCATGTACTGCAATCCGGGTCGAATAAACAATGTAATTTTCCTTCGCGGGGACGACCCACCACCACTAGCGCCACTGCTGCCGCACAGACTCGCAGTATCAACAACGCTCGTCATGGGCTGGCCACGCCGTTACGTCACCAATGTGGGCGGTGGATATGGGCTAGCCCACCTTTTGTTGAGGTGACAAATCTTTTGAATGAATGCAATATCACTGTTACAATCAAGAAAGGGCAGTCCAATATCTTATCATTTTATGCTATTAATTCAAAATTACATGACAGACGACGAAAACTTAGGGCAATGAAACCGTTAAGTCTAAATGCCTCTTACAGTAGCCTACAATTCACTTCCCTTTTCAACAGACTATACAATTTCTATCATTTGTCGTAAGGCAGTGTTAATAGTTCCTCTTAGGTTTCGTATTACTAAGCAACTACCCCAGAGATTCCTCTAATTTCGGATCTGATTCCAATCATTTTTTTGGGGGGTGGGGCATCTGGTAACCAGTGGCCCTAAAATACACCAAGAGTATGGCAGGGTCTGACACATGACTTTATTCAGAACACTTTACACACACACACCGAGAGAGAGAGAGAGAGAGAAGCAAAATAAAACATGAAATCAAACTGACCATTAGAACAGACTAACTTTCTGATCAGAACAACAGAATGCAAAACAGCAAAATACTAATTAATCTGTGATGAGAATCCCCTGCCATTCTATTCTTGCTACGCAGCATTGGTTGTGTACTTCCATGGAGCACAGAGCAGCGGTACTTTTCTATATGGTTTACCACACCACTGAAGGTTCAGCACCATTGCCTGGAGTCACATGTGGTCTGCAGGCCATCTTTGTCCTACATAGACCACACTGGCTGAGTAATACAGAGAATGGTGGGCTTCTAAGGGGATTGAGTCTCATCACCAAGCCAAACCTTTTAGTTCCAAAACATATGTGCATAGTGCATAGTACATAGTGCAACTATGCGCAATGGATGTTCGCCCATGCCATCAACTGATTTTTCAATTATTATCACTTTCATTTATGAGATTTACTATATTCTATTGGCCAGGGGTATGGTTTATGCTGTTTAATGAAAGGAAGGTGTGTGTGTGACAGTATTATTTATAGAACATATTGTTATAACATAGAACAATACATATTGTATTGCATGCAAACCGTGTGTACATGTTTCCTGCTTGATAATGGTGGGTGACAGTTCACAGTGTGCTTGTGTTTTATGTGTGGAATCCGGCTTCTCACCTGCTTTCACAGCTGCACCACACACTACTTTACAGAAAGCATCACCGACCGTCCTCACATCAAAGCTTTTCAACCACATCATATTCTGTACCCACTGAATACAGAAGCCAAGAAAGTCAAGCAGAAAAAGGTACAACACAGAGGACATAATCACTGATTAAAGGCAATCAGCTGTCAATCACTAGTTACTAGTGTTACTAGTTTCCTTCTGATGCCATTACAGATGTCACACAAGAGTGAAGATCATCTAACAGCTTTAAAAGATACACTGACCTACTTCACGGTCTTCACTGACTCTGACCTAGCCAACTGACATATTACATAACAAAGATGATCTAGTTGATGATCTAGATGATCGAAGATGAACCAGTTAGACTTTTAACCTCTCTATTGTACAGTATATATATGATTTTTAAACTCACATTTCCTTTTCCTATAGACAGGATTGTGCAAAGGAGACCATGTTTATTGTAAATAGTCTGTGGTCTTAGAACAACACATTGTTTCACACTCTCATGACATAGGAAAAAAAGACAAGAGTATCAGTTAGATTTCAGGAACTGGGATCTCTTTGGAAATGCAGAACTTCCCTTGAACCAGAAGCAGAGGATCTGAAATGTTTTAGAAATGCAAAGTGAGGCGGGTGTGGGGAAATGTAGCATAAATGTTAATGTAAATAGCTGGCTTTGTTTATTTATTTATCTGGATATATGCGGAAAAGTGAGACATCAAACCAGCCATGGTCGGTTGTGAATCCCTCAATTTTTTTTCTTTCAGTGACTCAACAAGTGTAAGTGCAAATGGGTCGCAAGGGAGAAATGGCCACCATTAGGGAAAGCTGAGATACGTATCATATTAGTTATCAGCAGTCCCACCAAATTCTCATAATGAAGACATAATGCTAATTAACCCTAAAGCTAAATATAGCGCACTAACCCTATATGCAGTGCACTACCCCAAGACATGGTGCACTAACCTCAACCCCTAACCCTGAAGAACACACCAGAATCGGATGTCATGAACAGAAGAACGGTGCAAGAAAGTACAAGAAAATGGACCAAGGCCAGGTCCAAGGTGAGGTAGAGGCTACTCTTTGTATCTTATTTGTGAATCCCACTCTAAAAAATTACCAACAACCCAAACACCCCCCACCATAAACATGAAAACCTTTAAAGGGATCCTTGCTGTGACTCACCAGGGATTAACGGTTGTTTTGACAGCTAATGGGGCAGTACCTCTTTTTGTCTCTAACCCTAATGAAAGTTATTATATGAGTGTAAGAACCACGGGAGACCACATTCACCACCATGTGACCTTAAACAGTGGACGTATCAGAGGTTATAGTACCAGTATTAATCAGATAAGTCTCTAAAAGTTAGTTATTGCTTATACTTTTTTTTGGTTTTGTTATGTATTCCATTTTTAACACATGGGGAAATCATGTAATGTAATCTTAAATGAGGGCATTGTACATTATTAGAAAAAATAACCCAAGGGATGATTCACCATTCAGAAGGACACAGTTCTCCTTTTGTTGGGAAAGCCATGGAGGAAGAAAGACATCATCCAATACCAGAGGCTTGTTTTATGGGAAGGACTCTGGTTCAAGGTGTTTTCAGCAGTTCTGCTTTTTCTTCTAAGCTTCTTGTTAGTGACACCAGCACAAAGAAGCAAACAATCATGCTCCAAAGTGCAAGTACTACTCTGAGGGTGTTTTACCTTACATCATTCTATGTCAACACTGATTCAAAACTAAACAGCTTTTTAATTTGATGGCTGTCACTTAGCTTCTGTCATTTGTTAGCTTATACTAAGTATTGTAGTGTGAAATTAATTGAGCATGAAATCAAATCAAAGATTGTAGAAGAAATCGAAGTTCAACTGCAGCTATGAGTATTAAAAGATTGATTTTTTAATATACCTTCAGGTCTGCCGTTACCATTTCATCTGGTAGAGAAGAACTGAAGAACTGTTACATTCATTCTTATGAAGAAAGCCTTCACAAACATGACAGCAACAGGAAAGCATGTCTTTTATTTTGTCACCTAATTGGTCTCTATCTTTGCCCTTTCATTCTTTTTTTGTCTCACTCTCTTAGTGTTTCCAGGGGCTATATTTAGCAACTGTTTCCCTCCATCGCTGTGGTTGCAAGCTGTTTGCTGGTCCCTGAAGAACACCACACAGGGATGGAAACCACATACAGTGAATATACATGTTTATACATATATACTCACACACACACCAACACACACATACACACACACGCACATACACACACACACACACACACACACACACAAACACACACACACACACACACACACACTTAAGTTCCATATCAATGCATCCTGCATGTTCATTACCTTTGTTATGACTGAGTTACCCCATGACCACAGCCAGGGCACTTTAATGTGTTGTCTGCTTGCTGCAATGATCTATTTCCTGTTGATCAGTTAAATTGTTGTCTGAAGTGAGTCATATGTCACGAACAAAAACAACTGCACACACTGAAAGAGAGAGAGAGAGAGAGAGAGAGAGAGAGAGGAGAGAGAGAGAGAGAGAATGAGCAAGTGAGTGAAATAGAAACAGAGCAATGGACAATGGGACTCTATAGATTTAATTTTCTCCAAATGATAGCTGTTTTCTGTGGAGATCTGGGGACTAGAGAGGACTAGAGAGGAAGTCAAAATCTATATTTGGTTTTTATGAGACTTCTAGTGGGGGTAAGTCCATTCTATATTATTGGAGATTTTTGATGTGCTCTTGCTCCATCTTGTGGCTGTACAAATAACAATCAGCAACACCTATGTAGTTTGTCTTGACATATGAATCCTCATCAGATTTTGAACTAAAACAATAAAAACATCAAAAAAGAGTGTGAGAGAAATCATATAGTGTATATCTAATTTTAAATGAATTAATGGTCTTGTCAGTTCTGTTCTTGGTATATTTCTTTTGTAACCTTTTTTAAGTGGTATTATGCCTGATGTTCCTCCTTATGCCAGCAGAGGGTGTTGCTAAAGTCTTGTTTCACCTCCTGAAGTCTTGCTTAGTTGACAATCTTTGACATTTTACCAGCAAAGTCCAGCAACCTATGGGCTCAAAGACCTTAAAGGTGGTTTTCATAATTTTTTTTTATTTCGTATTCAATAAAACGTACAGGTCTATGTTGTTTTAACATTTTCAAAAGTATATATATATACACATATTATATGGCATAAAAAAACAATGCTGACAAAATACAATTAGGCCACTACAAATCTCACAAAGTGAAACATTGTATCTAAAACCACCAATTCCTTTTCATGATATAACTTCCACATGAAATTGTTTGATCCTGGCCTAAAAGGCCAAAAGGTCAAGGTCTGATTATTATCTTTGAAAAATATTTAGAATTTGCTGATTTGGTGTGGGGTTTTGTAATAATTTTAAATTATTTCATTTGGCCAAATTTATTTTTGACATTTGATTATTTATGGTGCAAACACATACTTATAATAGTAATAATAATAAGTAATAATAGTACCTTTCTTCAACTCTTTGTAACCTAAAATGTAGGCTATTCATGATTTGATTTTGCCATAAATGGACTCCTCTCAGTTTGAGACCACATGCAGACCAGAGGGATGCCATGCAGGTGGTATCCAGACAGTCCACTAGCACAGAAATGTGTCTGTGTGTGTGGGTGGGAATGCAGCAAAGCTTGTTGAGAGGAGAGCACAAACGGGGTTTCTAGCACAGCCTGACACAAGTGGGTCAGATGTGCTTTGGCAGTGACTGGGGAGACATCCAGCCCCCACTGCCCCCCTCTAGAGAGGATATGGAGAGACAGTGGAGGACATGTCTCTGGAACAAGTGACCCAGGCTTGAGTTATGGCCACACATATTACACTGTGTCTGAACCTCAATGTCCCCACTAAGCTCTTGATCTCTCAAAGACGTAACTAGCTCATGATTAGCTCATACTAGTTCAGTTTTTGAGGGCTCAGGGCTTAGAAGGGACATTGGGGTTCAGTCTCTCTCTCACCCTCTCTATGCCACACAAGAGCCCTCTAACCCCTGGTGAGAGATGATCATCTCCCTGCTCACAGCAGCGTGACAACAGCTGACTTTGGAACTAATTGGAGTTTCATTTCACAGTCAGCTGATGAAGTTAAGACCATAGTAAGGAAAAAATGTGATACTGACCCGAGCCCATTGTGCTTGTTTAAATCTAGTCGTACATGACTTTTATTTGCCTTATATTCTCTAAAAAACATCTCTAAAAAACATTTTAATTCCTAGTATTCTGAGATTTGCATCCTGATTTCTGAGAACACTGTTGCTCCCTCTCTCTCTCTGCGTGTGTGTGTGTGCGCGTGTGTAAAGATGCTGAGTCATGCTGAGCCTAGCACTTGCTTTGGAGACAAAGCCTCTAGAAGAGGCTCTCTGTATATTTGGGCCTGGATGCTCATGGGAGCATAAAGGTAAACGACCTGCAGGGACACCACATGGAGCTGTGGCTAACAGGAAACACATCACTGTTGGCCCATGGGTTGCTAGGAAACCCATAGCAACGGCCCTTTGCAAACCAGACCATTTTATGGCAGCCAGATGCTTTGGGAGCCGTGTGACTGTGGGAAGAGGCACGGAACTCAACAGAGTCAAGTAGACCCTAAGGATACAGGAGACGCTGGCTTTTGCTCTTTCTATGAGGTCATCCTTTATTTACGTGCTGGAAATTTAAGGCTATGTGCCACACGTATGACTGACAGTTTACGGCCAGGGTGAATAGCCTATAACACGTGGGTGAGACCAATGGTACTGCTACAGAGAACTCAATAGTATTGTCACGAGAGATATTTTCAAACTGATCTGGGAACTCTATTTACAGCCCTGAAGAGAAACAAAAGATGCAGTCAGTCAAGGAAAGAACACATGACAATAGAAATCATTCAGACAGACCACTGCTTGGAAAAACTTGCAATAAAATTTATTGTACCTCACAATCATGGACTCATACACGTGCAACATTGTACTAGAACAGTATATCAACACAGCTGAACATATTTACATTGTCCTCTATATAACAAAATAGCAATACTGTAAGACCTCTGGATACTGTATACAACATTTCTCATGTAACAACCCGCCCCAGCCCATGATCGTTTAAGACAACAGACCAAAGAAAACAAGAAAGAAAGAAAAAACTTCAAAAGGGAAGTCGAAGGACGAGGAGGAAGCCAGAGAGAGAGAGAGACCCCCGACTCAGTTGAGGAGCTGTAGTAGTTACCCATAGGCCATCGCCCAGAGCAGGGCCACTGAGTAGGGATCCCTCTCTTCACGTTCACATTTTAATCTTTCCCTGTAAAGAGGTAAAGTGCTGGGTAGTTGGGCCCGCTTGCCTGTTGGTGATGTGGTCTGTTCAAAAGGATTGCAACAGGCCAGTTAACATGTGTAGCACTTTTGTGTGGAGGGCATCAGGAGGAGAGAATGCCCATCAACATCATGCAAGGCATGTAGAGTGTAGGAGCAACTGTACAGGCCGACACAGACATTGTCACAACCACTGTTAAATCATTGTAAATGTTGAGATGAAGAATGCCTTTGTTTATCAGACTTGATCCGAGAACGTGTAAGTGCTAAATGAGTATTGTGATAAGTGTTATGAATGAACATTTATAAAATGTTTATGCTGTCATGATACCAGACCCTATTCTACAGAAGGCTTTCCTTTCTTTATGACGCTTAGTGTTTTTCCTCATTTCACGTAGTGTTTGTCTTTCTCTTGGTTGATTTGAAAGAAAAGGGATCAAGAAAGGACAGAAGTAAGTGCCATAATAAATGTAGTGGATATCTGGCTAATGCTTTCGAATAGCATTTTGAAATGGGTGAACATACCTTGAAGGGAAAGTCAATGTATTTTAAGCCACCACATCCATCAATACACACGCACACACGCACACACACACACACACACACACACGCACGCACGCACGCACGCACGCACGCACGTACGCACGTACGCACGCACACACCTCATCCCCTCCCTCCCTTTCCTAAAACCTCATCTTAGACAGCATTCATCATCACAATAATTCAAAGGAGGAAAATAAAGGAGCATAGGTAAAAGTCTCACACTTCACGTTTAACGCTGCATGAAAAAGCACACATTGCTTGACATTGCTTCAGATGAACACTAAGAGGGCTTGAACTAACAAGAGGGAGGATCAAAAGGAAAATCAATGCCTATCGGTCAATAGACAGTCTGAACAAGAGGTGGGTGGGATCTGTGCCGAAATGTCTAGGAGCCAGTCAGCAGATAAACAAGGAGGCAGAGACCAAGCACAAGCATAACCACTAAAGCAGAACACACATCTACATGATGCACAGAAACACAGAACACACACACACACACACACACACACACACACACACACACACACACACACACACACACACACACACACACACACACACCAACTCTTCAAATAACCATGCTAACCTTTTGTTTGCACAGCAACATAACACATGGGGAATACATTTAGGAGGTTGGAAAGCTTTAAATAAACAACAACAAAAAGAAAGGAAAGCTAAATGGGAACGACAGATAAAATGTGCTTCCATTGTTAAGATACCGTTAGGGTGGTTCAGGTCAGCAATGTGGTGCAAAGTATTTGAACAAGTTCTGAACCTGAAAAACCAATGACGTGTGAAATATCTTATGCACACCTGAATCAATACTGCATACAAACGTACAAACGGGACACATTAACCAGAGTGGGCCACTGCAAGGTCACAGACTTGTGCAACCAACCTGAAATCCAGGATTCAGTGACTGCAGACAACCACCAGATGATTTCACTGCAAACACACTTTTTGTGGGGAGGAGAGGGGAAAAAAAACAAACAAAAAAAGACCCATTGAGGTGTGTCACATCAAAACAATTTAAAGAAATTGGTATGGGTAGGTAAACACATCTTTATCAAAATGTTGATTAACTAACTTAACTTGGCTGCTCACAGAGGGCCCTCAAGGAGTACATAGAAGGGCCCAGGGTCATGGTCCCTCTTTGTCGAAAAAGACAGAAAGAAAAAGAAAAAGCTGCAAATCATCCTGCCTTCATTTGGGCTCTCTAGTAGTCTAGTTAGTTTTTTGGCTGGTGAGAAGGGTCCTCTCTCCTGGCTGGTTTCTGGGTAGTGCTGGAGCGAGTGTGTCTGGCAGATCCCCTGGCCCTGCTGGGTTACTCATGTAACCCTCCTCCACGTGGGGGCAAAATTCAGCCTGACCACTCGCTCGTTCTCACAGAGTCAGGGTTGTGCCATCATTGCCCCTACTAGTGACTGAACATGCTTGACATGACTGTATTACATGCCGCACAGCCAAGTCATGCACCGTCATGCGCTGGGGGGAATATGGACAGGGAGTCCATCCTTTTGAGCACTTCTGAGTGAAAAACCAAAAAGGGTACATGTATATTGAAAACGCACACATACGTGCACACGCACATACGTGCACACGCACACACACACGCACGCACACACGCACGCACACACACACACACACACACAAAGCCAGGAAAAGGTAAGTGGAGCCACTGTGAGGTGGGAAGCGGGTTGTAGAAGTCAAGAGCATCATCAGCTTTGGTTCATGGATTCAACATTCTCCTGTTCATTCCAACACCCTCTTTGATTGCGGCATGGAGAGAGAGAGGATGAGAGGCTGCAGAAAAGAAGGTTTTTGGGTATGTGTGCTTCTTTTTTTGTTGTCTATCAAAAAAAGGGAGTTGACATTGCTAGAAAAGGACCACTTTTTAGTTAGAGGAAATGTGGATGAAATGTTGAGGACAAAAGGCATTTAATAAATACTACTGAAGTAGTGAGCTTCACTTGAAATGTTCCTTTGCAGAAATTCCTCTGAAAGAGAAATGAAATGACCTTTCTGGGTTGGTGGGTGGAGGTGCACAAAGGAATTGCCTTTCTGCGGCAATATTTCTGGAAGGAAAAGGGATGCAAAAAGACTCTTTAAAGTTCTGGTCCATGTCAAAACGTTTCTGCTGTAGCTTATCAATGCAGCTACTACCTACGTAAGCCCAGTTTCTCCTCCACTGTAAACTTTCCTTAATTTTCTTTTTGATTTTTTTCATAGAAAAATAAACTTCTCTGCCATACGTATTAAAATAAGAGTTTCCATCAAACTTTCACCACTCTGCAGCTTTCTGCAACAAGGAGTCTTGTTCCAGGTGCAGGTTACATTATCAGAGAATCAGTCTATGTGATGGGGTGGGGCAGGTCGGGTTATCCACCTTTTATCTTTTATTCTTCTGACCAAAAAAAGTCTTCAATGCACAAAGCCTGGGTAGGGGGCCTTGGATGCAAATAAACTGGTTGAAATAGTACTTCACTCCAATCACATTCTTTGGACTCAATGATGCCAATGCTTCAAACCAATCCTGCCACTGTGACGCACTGAAAATCAAAGGATGAAAACAAAAAGGAAGGTATCTTAAGTAGAATTCAAATCTGTAGCTCTTTCCAGTTAACTTGGCACATATAGAGGTTAGGAAGACCAACCCCTGGCTGGGCTGCACTAAAGGGTTTGGGTCCATCCATTGTTTCATCGTGGAGTGAAGACGCAAGATGGCATTCTCCTCATATGGTGGATGTTTTTTTTTGGGGGTGGGGGGGGGGGTGATTCTTGGAAAATTGATTGTCACGGGGGATTGATTGTGAGGGATTCATTTCGCAATCACATCGAGTTTGGGTCTTCCCACCATGACGGAGGAAGCGTGCTACAGAACAAGACAGGTCAGGTCAGAGTGCTTAAGGAGAAACAAAGCTTATAAACAACAACAACAGAAAAACCCAACCTGTGGTGGAGTGAAGCCGTCTTTTTGGGACGCAAACGGCAAAGTATATATGGTATGGTGGAAGGCTGTGCATAGTCCAAGAAACATGGTGTGTAGAAAGAATAGCAAGACATCTCTTGTCCCGGGGTCAGAGTTCAATGCGTTTACGGTTGCTGGTTGGATCACACACAGACTGCTTTTGACACTTTGAAGCAAATGCTGTTAGCTGCATGTGTCTACTGATATCTATAGATATATATGTATAGAAAGACTTGTGTTGGAATCAGTAATATACATTGGCAGTGATCTCATATACGGAAATCAAACAGTCAACACTTCCACAAAGTAAGGGGAGATGAATGTTCATGGGAAACAACCAAAAAAACAAAAAAAAAAACTTGAGAGTCAATAAACATGACAGTGAATGGCTAATAGCTTACTCTGCCTACTGACAGAAGCTTAGAAAGCAAGGGAGGAGGGTAAACAAAGTGTGATTGTGGCCATTGAGTTATAAAGATGACAAGCACTGTATCTTTTTGTCAGAATCTTTTTCCTGTAGCCGATGAAGCCACGGGGACAGAAATAAAGGACGCTGCGCAAAAAAGTTTTTCCGTTACAATGTTACTCAATATCCTTCCCCTTTCGTTTAAAGGAGGCTCTCTGGTTTCTGGATCCTGGCCTGGGTTCTTCCCTCTTGTCCTGCTCCTGTGTCTCCGTGGCAACACCGGGGGCGTTGCGGGTCGTGGCTCAGGATTTGACCTCTTCGTGCCCCTGTTCGGCCGAGAGCTCCACATCAGACAGGCCGACCTCAACGGCCAGGATGAGCGAAGTGTCCGAGTCACTGCTCAGCGGGGCCTGGTATTCACCTGCACACAAAAGAGACCACAAAATTGGAACCACCATAGCTAAAGGTTGTCAGTTTAATCTCAAACTGAAGCTAAAACAGGAGACAAAATAGAGGACAAGGAGGTGTGTCTGTCTGAGGTTAATAATAATGGCAACACAAGAAATGTCCTGTGACACAGGGCCCTAAAGCTCAAGCGTTGCAGCCCCACAAAGAGACATAATAAAGGCTACACATTCTTTTACTTGTCAGCGACACTTAGAAATAAAATGGAGGTCAGTGTGAACTGTTTCAGTTCTAACCAAGGCTGAGGCTAGACACACAATAGGGGCAAGAGAGGACAGTCTCTTGCTCTACAGCTTTGGCCCAGATATGAAACAAATGGAGGTCAGGGTAAATGGCATTCAAGGCTACAAGGATGCTATGGCCAAAACTCTAAAACCATGTCTAACACTAAATAGCATGTAGCCAGACTGGGGTTCATAACAGACTGCAACACTGCAATGTATTAGAAACAGGGCCAGTGTTGCCTTACTTGCAGAGTTACTTTACTTGCAATGGAATGACTAAAAAACAACACAAAGAATGAACACCTGCTAAGGTTAACTGGTTTCTGTATACACATGGCTAGGACAACAGCTAGGGGAACAGCAATACACATGGTCCAGATGTGGTCAGCAATGGCAGATGGTGCCCAGCTGCCAGAGAGCAGTGAAAGTGGTGCATAGCCAAAAGAAAGTGAAGTTTGGGGAAAACAAGCCGAGTTGAAGAACAGACTGCAACGCAGAAAAAACGTGCTGGGAGTCACATTGACTGTATAAATACCTGATTGCTTGAGGATTTCAAGAACATGAGGAGGAGAAAAGAGATGCAAGTGAACAAAGCTCGTTAGAGCAAACAGGGTGCAGTGTGTGTGTTAAATGTGGCAGATTACGAAACGCTAGATTAAGTAGAAGAGGTCTGTAACAATCCCTTGAGAGTGTGTATGACTGTGTGTGTGCGTGAGAGAGAGAAAGAGAGAGTGTGCATGTTTATTTTTGTGTCAGTGTACGTGTCTGGAGAGATGAGAACAGCACTGATATTATCCCCCGTGTCAGTGAGTCTAATTTGCTCTAGAAGCATCTCATCCCAAAGTCACTACAGCCCTTTACACAACTTGTTTTCGTGGCCATTTGGCCAGACGCTGGCCTTCCTGAAAGCCCTTATGAAACCCACACTCACAGCATGAGACCACTTTCCTCAGTCTTTCCTCACAGACAACGGAACAAGGCAGCGCAGCGCTGAGATTTCTTTCAGCAGATAACGAACGCTGAGCACAAAGTGCTATTTTTAGCCCACTTGTTGGGGCCTGACTCAGGCAGAGCTTATTAAAAACAAACTGTCTGCTCGTCTGAGGAATAGAGTTCCTCGCCTCAACAAAATGGCTATCCAACCGGCATCAAGAAAGGGACAAGCGAAACATTGACATCTGCCTTATGAAATGTCTAGTTCAATTAGCAGGTTGAAGGTCATCAGGACCCGCAAGTGTGTCTGATTGCCAGGTGCCCACTTTCTAAGACATTAATTGGAGTGAGTGGTAGGGGATAATGTTGAGAGCCTCGATACGAAGACATTTGTCTCGTCATCCTGCTTGGCTGGTTAAAAGAAAAAGCTCTATTCTAAGTTCAAAAAGAAACTCTACTACAGAGCTGGGGCCATGCACATATTTTGATCTGTACACAATACAAACTGAGCTCCACTCATCTGTTGCAGTGCAGTGGAGCTTCTGCTTTGAGTTCAATAAATACACTGCCTAGTGGGAGAGAACAAGCCCTCGTCTAAGACGGCTTTCTGATGACTATTAGTAAACCAGTGGGGATCTGTCCAAGAACTAAATGACCCCAGCTGCCTTACTCCATCCCTCTCTCCCAACCCCACCCACACCCGTCTTCAGCCACATGAGACACAAGTAAGGTAATGGAACACGATGAGGGGACATAGTGGTGGCAATTCATTTTAAACCAATCATGACTCATTGCCCAGGAGGCTGTACTTTCTCTGCGTGCATGTGTGTGTATGTGTGTATGTGTGTGTGTGTGTGAGTGTGTGCACGGTAACAGCTCAAATAGTGTAGTCTCTGTAGGGCTGGGGTTTGATGGTAAGGTTAGATGTGGCAGTAGCCATCCCAGCGAGTCCCAGTCTCCTGCTGCCTGAGTGATTCCATTTGCTAGCCCCCATTATCTCTACCTTCCACCAGCTTTCCACTCGGCCTCACTTTCCCTCTTTAAATCTTTTCCACCCCTTCTTTCACCTCTCCTCTCCGCTCCACTCTTTTCCTTTCCACCCTCAAACAGACACACACACACACACACTTCCATACTCCACTATCCCTTTCTGTTTTATACACATTATGCTCACATTCACACCATTGGAGCATATAAACACACACATACACACAAACAAAACAAGACTTAAACTCAAGGTAACTCTTCCCTCTGCCATTGTCAAGTTATAATTCTTGTCTAGTGGTCGTACAGAAAATTCATACGACATTTAAATCTTTTTCCTGCGTGTACTGAGTAACTATTCTACAAAAGTCACTCTGGTTCAATGAGACTATCTTATTCCTAATTCTTGATGTAGCCTAATCCAGGTCTAGGTAGTCCATTATCTCTGTCCATTTAGTAGCTCGTGGTAGGTGTACTTGATTCAACACTTATTTGTGGGAAGCCCTTAATTAAGTGTTTTGGGTATTTCTAATGTGAGTTGTCTTACTCCCCAGGTTGCTTTGGCTCGGTGACCATCACTTTGATTCTGATTACAGGGCGCTTCCTATGACGGGCTGCTTCCATCTTGATTGCATCAGTGGTTCAGGTACAGTTCTGCATAAGGTGTATACAAGAAATACATATGCACGCACACGCTCTCAAACACACACACACACACACACAATCTCAGACCTTCTATCCAAGCCTTACTGAGGTTAGACTATGCCGAAATCCACATGGTCTGTCCAAGAGCCCACAGTAATTCAGTGGGATGACATGACTCAACATGTGTCCATGAGGACCCAGTCCAATTGTCTAGTCTCCCTCATCCCAACAGTGAGAAACAGACAGGTGTGCTGGGCAGGGAAAAGGGAGTTTTGAGAACCCTGCATATATATATATATATATATATATATATATATACAGTATATATATAAATAAGAGCTTACAGCCGGCAATATCCAGCTGCTCTCTCACACAAATAACAAATCCCCTCCCTCATAACTTCCCCAACACACACACAAACACACACTCTCAGCCAAGGATTTAGCAGTTGGCTTGCAACCCCCCATTCAGGAATGTTTTCCTGTGTATCCAGCAATCCAGCAAAGGGACGCATCTCTGGAGAAACGGTTTATGAGAAACCACAAGGGGGGGGGGGGGTGTGAAAGTGTGAATGCAGGGGTCCTACCACTGGCTTTGCTGGAGAAAACAGAATAGTCATTATTGTTGCCCAGGCACACTCCCTGTGCCTGCAGTCCTACGGCTGAGCTCCTTGGTGGATTCAGGCAGCGCAGGGTGTTTTTGCAATGCAAGGAGGAGGAGAGCGAGTCCTTCACAAAGGCGCCATTTACTTGCTCCCTGGCACAGGTCTTTTTTTTTTTTTTTTTTAAGCTTTTTTTTTCACAATCCCCCTGCCTCCCTCCCTCCTGCATGGCGGCTCCAGCTCCAACTGGAATTTCAACAGCCACCCGCAGGAAGTGGCGGCAGAGCTGCCAGAGCAAATAATGCCGGGCCTCAGCCACTGCACACTGCACAGAAACATCCACATACCCCTATCACAGGCTAGCATGGTTAGCCATACTTTGGACAGGTCACTTTTTGGGTCCTCTTCTTAGCTAAGACTGGGGATTGGTTCACAGGTGTAGCCTTTTGAGGACAGGAGAGCCAATTCTATTCAAAAGCAGCTAGTGTTGTAGCTAGCTCTGTGATGGTTTTTTAGCAAGTTAGCTAGAAGGTTGTCACAGCAAGCTAATTATGGAATATTTCTACTAGATTCTTTCATGGTCAATTAACAATGGCAGTAAGATTGCCTGGGGTCTGAAGTGTTATCTCTGACAAAGCACAACGAACTGCACTGCTACACAATGGCTTGGTATGATAACTGAAACAAACCAGAGCTCGACTCAGAAATGTTTGTATGGCCACAAAGAAGGGGATGGAAATATTTAGTGTTTAGGCACCTAAAATGATGTGGTTTGGGTAACACAGAGCAGGTGACTGCTGACACAGTTTACATGATGGACACAACAGCAGTGCTGGACTGCAATGTTCGAGTCTAAGCTCAATCGATGAACTGCAAGACATTTACAAAGTTCTCACAGACAGCAGGTCATGGCGCAAAAATGGGATGAAGTGATATTTACTTAACTATTTATGATCACTAAGTCCAGCATGGAATCTATAACCACTCAATGGAACCCTTTCCAATGCTAGCCATGTCATGGGTGTCATAGCATCTTAAACTGATACCAATTTAAGATACCAAGTATCTTAAACTGACCTACCTGTGTAAGCACCAGATTTGCTAGTCTTGTTAAGAGTCGGTGTACTCCAATGCTGACAATGCTAAAAGGCAGCTATTAAAGGATCATCATCACAACTGAAATAATAGCCAGAGTGTAGGAGTTTTCATGACTGCATCTGAGACTACACACAAGACTTCACAAAAAAAGGAACAGCATAATCAAATTGGTTATGAACTTCCTAGACCTTTCTGTGTGTGTGCATGTGCGTCCTACTCACTGCTAGCAATGTGGCGACTCTCTCCGACCAGAGCAAGCGGGTCGACCTCATGATAGACCTGTGGCAGGCCGATGGAGCGTACAGCAGGGTCCAGCACCACTGAGCTCTCGCTCACCGTCACCTCACTGGCTCCCGTCACCTGGTTGGTGGGTGGTCCTCCCACAGACACCTCATAGTCCGGAGGGATGTCATCCGAACAGTCGGCGTTTGGCTACACAGGAAGGAACAGAGAAAATCTTTCTTTCACCTTCACCTATTGAGGCCACAGTACTATAAAAAAAGCATTTAGCCATCACGATAGTGGGCCTGACACAAACAGGTGCATCCTGAGGTCTGTGCGGGTAGGATGTGGACTGAAGGGAACTAATCCATAGTGGATGAGGAGGCTAACTGGGAGTAGTGGTGGAAAAGGGAATGCCTAAGAGCACTCGGTAACTGTGTGGTCTGCTTAGGGCATATGTGGTCAGGGCTTACCGGAATCCCTAATGCTTTGAGGATATTCATCTTGCACATGGGACACGTCCTGTGGTCCTGCAGCCAGGGGTCCACGCAGTGCTTATGGAAGACATGTCTGAGGATGGAGAGACACTGTGCTCAATTCAAAGCCATCAACAGCAGAGCAACACCTATACTGCATGTCCATTAGCAGCAGTACTATGCTAGGTAAACAGCTGACAAGCATGCTATGCAAATTGATGGCAGTGCATTGACAGAGCCCAGCTGTCAACAAACGTGACCACAGAGACAATATGAGCAGAAGATGACAAATATCAATGTCAGATATCCAACAAAGCCTTGTGGGTGGATATCTAAAATGAATCCTACCTGCAAGGTAATATCCGGACCACATCATTGGGCTTGTAGCCTTCAATGCACACTGCACAGTTGTCAAAGTCTGACTCTGTTTCCTGCAAGAACAACGCACCGCAACAAATAACATTGGCAAATGAGGCAGTGTGCCCTTTTGGCGATGGCTTTCCTGGAAAATGAGTGGAACATTAAGGTAGTCAAAAACGCAACGAGCGTGTCTGATGGGCCAGAGCGACCCCTCAGGCACAAAAAAAAGAGCCCCTTATCAGCCAACACAGCACCACTAGATCACCCTGTTATGGTCACTGGTCAGCTGATAGTCCAAAATGCTTTTATTACAGGCTTCACTTTATGCCAAATGCATTTTATTAACTAGGCTAAAAAGACAGTGGAGGGATTTTAAAACTGCTATTCGATAGCCGGGGGTTGTTAAAGAGGCTGTTACTTCTTTGGCCAGGGCTTGGTTCAAAACAGCCTTGAGGCCATACACAGTTTGATCTATATGCTTTCACTGAACAAACAAACAAGGAGTTGAAATACGTATTTGGACAGGGTGTCCAGGGTGAATTTCACAAGGTGAAACTGGCTCATAGATTCTAAAATGTCAAACTGACCCAAAATACTTAGCCAGTCAGGCTTTTAATATGCACTTTGGCATACATCTAGAGTAAGCCCTCTGATAACACCAACAACATGGCCAGTTCTCCAAACAAACCTCTGTGGAAAGCTCCAGACAAAGTAAAAGAGATTAAACATCTGTGTGGAAATGTGCATGGAGCAGACAGGTCAGGCGGGCCAGTACCTTGTCTCCCTTCCTGATGGTCCTCACTTGTAGCTTGCTAATGGCCTTCTTGGCAGCATCTCCCAGGCGCCTCTGTGGAGGAAGCAGCCTTGAGTGAGAATCACAAGCAATAAGGGTCTCATAAACCGAGCATCAACAAGCAGCACTCAACAACTGAGGCCAGTGAGCGTCAGGCCGCACATCTGGTCATTCTACCCTGAGTGCTGCTGCTGGCGCTGCTGCTGACGTGTGTTTACTCACAACCTTTTCCCTTTCTGCGGACCTGGGAGGCTTCATTAAATCATACTGAGGAAGTTTAGAATGGTAAAGTGAGTGGCTGTTGCTCAATAGTCAGTTCAGTCAGGGAGGGTGAGTTTGCGTGCATGCATGGCGCTGCTGCTAACGTGTATTTACTCACAACCTTTTCCCTTTCTGCGGACCTGGGAGGCTTCATTAAATCATATTGAGGAAGTTTAGAATGGTAAAGTGAGTGGCTATTGCTCAATAGTCAGTTCAGTCAGGGAGGGTGAGTTTGCGTGCATGCATGCAAGTCTAAGGTGGGAGGCACAGGGGCCAGGTACCTGGTTGCGGTCGCGAGCATTGGCATAGCGGAACCTCTGGATGTAATAGAAGACCAGCCAGGCGAGGGAGATGATCATGAGCACGATGAAGGAGATGGAGACAAATACCACCGAGGTGCGGCTCACGTACTTCTGGAGGTTCCGTGTTCCTATGGTGATGTACATGTTGACTGTGATGTTCCGCTCCAGCAAGGAGATGATTTCACGCCCCTTGGGCTCAGGAATCATGATGGCCACAATTTCACCAGTACCTTCGGGAAAAATATGGAGCCGCATGAGTATATTCATCTTAAGATTTAACTCCAAACTCCCCAACTAATCCTTATTAAAAGTAAGGACAGAAGGACATCAGAAGTGATATGACAGTATACAGGTGCCAGATTTGCATTTGCATTTGAAAAAACATCTTTTTAAATGGAATAAACATGGAACTACTGAAACATCTGTCAGCCATTTAATCTTTTTTTTTCTTTTTGAGTGTGCGCGCCAATAAATCATGATACGTAGGCACTCAAATCAACTGGCAAGTAAAGAATGCTTCGGCTCCATTTAGTGACTATGTTTTGGGATGCCTCCGGAGGCTTCAATACTAGCGTCTAGCTGTAGATCTATTCCACAGTCCAGTACGTGCCAGGAGCAGCCTTCTGTGTGCTAATGTGTCTGGCCTTTTGAAAGGTTTAGCTTTGCAAACTTCTGGCTGCCATCTTGGGATAATGACTGAAAAACTGGAGTGGCCTACCAGTCCTCTGACATACTACCAAACCTAACTGCTATGGTAGGTTTAAGTTCCGAGGCCACTGTGCTAGGCAGCCAGCTTTATTATGCAACTTCAGACAGCCAGACGGGCATACAGAGTGGACTTATACACTAAACACTAAACAAGCAACAAATGTGCACACATGCGTTCATACTTGTATGCATGTATGCACACACATCACACACACGCACACACGATCATCCCACTGATGGCATTCAGCCATCTCCCTCTGCTACCGTCAGTCAGGTCATATCCCAATTGCTACAGGGGGGCATTCGATTGTGGCGATCGTTTAGTGAACGGGCGGCTTCAGCGCATGCATCAGACACTCAACACACGTCATGAAGGGACCTGACGTCTAGACATAGGCTGCATTCATCCATAATCTTACACATGAGGCCATTCACATCCTCTCTGAAACAGAAACACAAGCAGCAAAATCAGTCTGCCTGACATCTGTATGCATGTATGCACTCCACTCAAACATTCATCCTCTCTCAATCGTTCTTTGCCTGCAGAGTCATTTGGCCTTTACCACAGCATAATTCACTGCAGAGTTTGAGATATTACATTACCTCAAAAATCTCCAAATCAATAAACAGGTTGAAAAAAAATGCAGCTGAAATTCTCTGAGCAAATTAAAACTTTGTCTGGCAAGCATTTCAACAAACATCTTAAAAATTTCTCAGAAAAACCCAAGTTTTGGCCCAAGTCCTCTGACACTTTTTATACTGTTGTTGAGAGGGAACAACAATTACCATTTGAAGGTCTCCAACTTTTAAGTCTCAAAACACAAGGATGACGAGAGCTAATCTCAGGCCTCAAGCTAATTAGAGGGGGAGAGGCGGTGAGGAATGCTCCCCACCCATCCATTAGGGTTCAGGTCCAGGTGTAGTGCTGCTCCCCGCTCTGTACTCCATGGCTGTTTCACTGACCTGCGGCAAACTAGCTGACCCTGTGTTCTAGTGCTTTCTCAGACTCTTATTTTCATCATTTTGTGTTTGCTTTTTTGCTACCAACCCTTTGTTGTGTTTTTTTTTCCCATTCTGAGCTCAGTCTGGGTGCCGTGATATAGACCTTCTGGAGATTGTATGCCATGGTTGTTTGGCAACAGGAATGCATGCATGTTGAGTAATGCAGTCCAGCTTAGGTCACTGGAAACTGGGTCAAGAATGCAAAGACCTGAGGCTCTCCAACGAGGTCTGGTGTTTACAAGGCCGATGCCCCCCTTCTGTGTTTATGCTATAGTTCAACTCTCTGACCTCCAACTTCCTGCATCTGTCTGGGCCTGACTAAGCTCCTCTCCCCTTGTTTACTGTGTGGGAGGGGCTGATGGGAGCTTCAGGGACAGCTGGCAGCTCTCCACAGACACATCAGACATGCTGGAGTCCCCCGAGATGAAAGA